>JBBYHL010462325.1:0-22460 GCA_038381835.1 Adansonia madagascariensis | reverse complement strand
TATATATATATATATCATATTTTATTATTATTTAAATTTATTTTTTTATTTTCCTTAATTGACTCATGACATTGCTAAATCAGTCATATTATATATACTAGACTAGATATCAAACACCCACAATGTAAGTGAAAATGAATGCGAGTTAAAAAATATATATTAAAATAAATTTATCTAATTATTTAAATAATTTTTTAACCAAGGGCATTATTAGATGATTTCATAATGTAGTGTTTTTTTTTTCTTTGATAATTGAGGGAAGAAAGAAGGGATACTTGAAATCAAATTAAAGTTTACAAGGCAACTCTAACGGACTCCTAACCAATAGGCGAAAAGATTGTTGGCAATGTGGTGGTTCATTTTAAGTAAAATATATAAACACTCTTAATTATATTTTATATTATAAGTTTATTTTTAATTTTTTAATAAATTCATCATTGGATAGTTGGTATCTTATCAACTCGTAAAATTAGTAGTTACTCTCTTTTATATAAGTATAAATAAACTATTTTGGAGTAACAAAATGTATAACCATTGGATAAAATTGATAAATAAATAAAAAAATCTTACACATCAGCAATAAAATGTACGAACTCTACAAACGAAATTATTAGTATATCATGTGTCCTATTTATTTATTTTATTTATTTTTTTAAAAACTTTAATATCATGTATCACCCCACTATTTCTTGTGAAAATTTTATATTAACTATCAATGTATTAGATAATTATCCAATTAAAAAATAAAAAAGTAGAAAACATTTTTGTGTTTGCTCTAGAGGGAGTCAATTTGCCACAAGTATACCTACTCACAAGTTGGACCCGACCTAAAAGTCCAAATTTATTATTCAAATATATTAGAAAAAAAATTTTATATTTTTAAATTAATCTTTATATATTTTTATAATTAAATTTAAATAAAAAATTATTTAAGTTTTTGAATAATGATCCGGACTGAATCGAACCAACCCGAAACACAAAAATCAATATTCAAATTCAAGCCGGGCTTTGTCAAGTTGGGCGGGTTACCCAGCCCTTCAAAAGTTCTAGCAAAAAGTAATATCCAAATCACAAGCCTTGGGTAAGCTCCCCATAACAACTCCAAACACGTTTCCCTGGCTCTGCTGTCAGTAAGATTCTTTGATCTTCTTCACCAATCTTTCATCAAATATGGCAACATTTCTAGCAAAGCCTAAAACAAGGCAATTTCTCATAAAAACAAACCAAACAATGAACAAACCCTGTTTTTGTTTTACATCAAATTTGATGAATTAATAGTTATGGGAACAAACCAATCCTGAAAGGAATCAAAACGTGGCCTACAAAAAGCCATGCTTAATTTCTTCACAAAAAATGTCAATGAAGACCTCTAGCAGTATCTGCAAGTGCAATCTTTGCCTCCACAAAAAATAATGGTCTGGATCAAAGTCATGTATTTCTTGTTGTTAGTCTTTTCTGAAAATCAAAATCCAGCTCTATGTTTTACCTGTGCCAAATAAATCACATTCTAATTTGAGATGATGATCTCAACAATATATCGCTAGGGAAGCAGAATTACAAGAAGCAGAATGAAGTTCTATATAGCCAGACAGTATCGACTGCAAGCTATGTTACTTGGACTCGAGTGTGAGCATTAGACACGGGTGTGTGTCCTACCGAGTGTGTTCAATTTCTTCTAAGTTTTTCCTTCGAAGATCATATCCCGATACCCATGTCTGAAAATGTGTCGAACACACTAGTATTTCAAGAAAAATGTAGAGTTCTTGTAATGTAAGATTGCAAGCTCAAGCAAACCTTGTTTAGCACTAATCAAAGTTCTGACGGACAAACTTTGATTTTGAGGAAAACAAATGGAAGAAAAGCTGGTGAACCAAATCATGAATGTCTAATTTTAGTCCATTTATCAAGTTTACCAGCTAAAAAGCATACATAACACAAACACAATGGACTTCAACCGAGTAGCAACTAACAAAGTAAATATGCTGAAATAAATGATCTTAGGACTGGTATTTTGGCAATCCTAGTTTTCAATATTGGTTATGTTCCTCATTTCTTGTCTAAATTATAAATGTAAATGACACTAGATGATCATAACTAGCATACACGATGGCTTGCAATATATGTATGAAATCTCAAAAATTAAACGCCCAAAACAGCATACTAGCAAGGATTCCAAATCTCAGCAAATTGAATGAACAAAGAGCAAACACTATCAGCTTGTGAAGGTGGGATTAGATACTTGTTACTGATCCTCAAAAGCTGTGATCAATTCGGAATCTTTGGGCTCGTTTATTATCTTTTCAAACATTGACTTGAGTTTCTCATGCTGGAACATCACTGCCAAAACTTCATCCTCTACAACATTACAGACTTGCTTGTGATGATCATCACCTTTGTCCGAAGAAGAGAACAATAACTCAGATAGCCGGTCCTTACCAGCTTGTCGATAAGCTTTCAACCTCTCCATCATCGCAGATGAGATAAGGTGGTAAATGTATACAACCTTCTTCTGCCCAAGCCTATATGCACGGCATATAGCTTGTCTTTCCACGGATGGGTTCCATGTCACATCAAGCAAAACCACCCTTGAACCTCCAACAAGATTTATACCTTCAGAACAAGCCTTTGTTGATGCAAGCAACACCCTTGCTTTGCTCCCTGGATCATTAAAAACATTAATCGAGCTTTGACGCTGCTTTATATCACATTTTCCATGCATGAACAATATCTCATCCCCTTCCTTCCATTTAAAATGGTATTTAAGTTGGTCCAATATTAAGTGTAATGGTTCAAGGTATTGACTGAAAACTATGACCTTTTCATCCAGAGCTTCACTAAGCTTAAGCAGTTTCGTGAGGAATTTTGTTTTCACTCCTTTATCGGGTTTCAGTCTTATCCTTTCTAACTCATCCATGCTAACAACGGAGCTGACACTTCCATTAATGTCTTTCTGATCTGATAACTGCTGCAACAAAGAGGGATGGATGGAGATCAAGGACACATAATAATCTAAATAAAGTGCATTCTTTGTTTCTTTAACATGCTCGAGGATTTTCTTCTGCAAATCAGAGAGCCGTAAAACAACTACAGAATGCCTCAAACCAGGAAGGGCTGTCTGTAGAATTGTGCCTTTATGCACATGAACAAATGGCTTAATCACAGCTCTAACCTGCCTCATTTTTGCCACTTCATTTCTGTCATCTTTGCCAATGGAACCGATCAAAGATGTCCATTTCCATCTTGCTTCGTTTACTTTGCGACCACGATTTTTATCAACCTTGTCTCTATTTGTAGACTGGATTCCTTCAGCAAATTTCGGTCTCACTAAGCAGAGGGTGTTGAAGAGCTCATCAAAATTATTCTGGAAAGGAGTTCCAGAGAGAATGATACGGCGTTCGGTTTTAATTTTTGATAAAGCCTTCCACATAAGGCTACCATCGTTTCTAGGTGTATGCCCTTCATCAAGGACAAAAAGACCTGGAAGCTCAAGAAGGATTCTACTGACATGCTTATCTACAACGTTACATTTTTGTTTCCCCTTATTCTTTTTTCCAGCAAGTTGCTCAAAAAGTCTGTAACTGATTCCCAAAATACCTCCATCAGATTTCCAAGAAAGCAGTTTCACCAGACGTCGAGCAAGAGGCCTATCTGCAAATTGGACACCCTCTTTAAATTTCTTATAAAGAACAATTCCAAATGCTTTTTCCTTGCCAGAAAAATCCTTACTGTTCAGATTGTGAAAAGGAATATCAACCTCCCACTTCTTGAACTCTTCTTCCCATGTGAGTAGCATACTGCGAGGAGCAACAATCACTGGCCTGCAACTTGGATATTCTTTCAGGTATGTCTGAAGAAAGACTATAGTTAGAAGGGTTTTCCCTGTCCCAGGAGCATGAGATATAATGCATCCACCACCACCGCTGGATGAGTTTTTAGACTTATCACGATAAATTCCGCCAGCTATATTATTCCAAATAAATTCAAAACCTTCACGCTGATGGGGGTAGAGTTTACTTTTTAAGTTCGGAATGATTTCCCATACTGTGCCTTTGATATCTGTAGAGGGATCGCAGACAGGCGCATCATTATTAAGATCTTGATATTGGAGGTCATCAAATATAGAAGAGTCCACAATGCCAGAGTATTGCCTCTCAAATGTTCCACAAGGATTTGTCATCTGCAACAAGCAAAACCCAGTTATAAGAATCAAATATCCTAAGCTAAGTAAGAGCCATTTATTAAATTGTTGCAGTATACATATTAGGCTCCTTGCCATTTAGCTTGTCTAGCACCATAATTCTCATTGGAGTTGTTTATATCTAAATCCGTTACCAAAATGAAATTCGAAACATAGGTAATTAAGCATGAAACATAGGGGTTCTTCGCATACAACTTACAAAAGGAGATGCAATATATTTGATTTCCAGTTGCAGAAAAGAGCAAAATTTGCATTTCATTCCAATTTCTTCGTCTAGCACAAGCTGATGATTCCCTTGACGACAAAGGGCTGCTCTGTCATGTTTAACCTCAGAAATTTCGGCAGCATCCTCAATTTCCACCTGTCAATCAATATGAACAATGTACGATTCAGTTCGATCATCTAAATCCAATACGTAAACAATATGACACATGGACATGCTAATTTTCCTAAAACTTCAATAATTCACCTGCTGTGGATTTTCACTTTAAGGAGTGCATATGTACATACATATAGCTCTTTTTATACTGAAAGAGGAGTTAACTGTGCCTAAAAGATCTTAGAAACAACAAAGACGTTTTGCATCTAATTCCTCTGTAATAGATTTTTTATGTCCGCAACGGCAGAAAACAGGCAGAATGCGACAAAAAAGGCATCCACTATCGCAAGTTAAATTGTTGATTGACAGTGCTGTTAGGTAAGGTACATACATAAGAAAGTAAAGCATTGAATATACCAGGGAAGGCTCGGTTGAACCAATCTCAGAAGATTTAAGACAAAACTGCATCTCAGTCCACAGGGAATCCATTTCTTTCTCAAATTCAGTATTCTGACGAGAAATTGAGTTATCAGCCCCAAAACCGAACTTCAGAGGCAAAGGGTTGTCCTCAGTTTCACCATTGAGGGCTTCTCTCGATTTGCTGAAATCTGAGTCTTTATTGTCCAAAATGGAATCCGCAAGTACTGTAAGAAGGTGAAGTTTCTTGGAGGAGGCCGGCAGTCCCCTTTTACGCTTAGACTTGATATTGGAAGATGCAAGATCAATTGAATCTTTATCAACAGCAGCATAATAATCTTCTTTAAACCAAATATCCAATTCATTTGAATTATTTCTAGCCCTTCCAGCGCGCTCAGAAACGAACTCAACCTCCGCAGCTTTGGAGATGGCTTTCGCTTTGGCATGGCTTGACGTCTTTGAAACCAAAGCTTGGACGTCATCGTAGTCCGAATCGGCAGAACGTCGACGATTCACCTCTTCCTCTTCCTCATCCTCTTCTTCCCCATAATAATCCAAGTCCTCAGATTCATCGTTATCCTCACCGCTAGTAGAGGTGAGAACCTCATCAGAACTCTCCATTGAATCATCGTCTTCACCATCATCATCATCATTATCATGATAGCGAATAAGATCAGGGTCTTTCTCATCTTGTTTAGAGTCTAGAAATTCAACGTCAGAATCTTCAACCAAAATTTGAACTTTATGGTTCTGTTTTCGAGAAGCCAAAGACCCGTTATCCATGGTGGAAGAGTCGGCCTGCATAGCCACCATACTGGTTTCGGCCTTGCGCTCCTCCGCCACCTGCTGTAATGTCTTTCTTCGCTTGCTTTGATGATACTCTTCCAACAACTGGGCTTCCCTCCTACTTCTTGTTCTTAAAGCAACCGGCTGCTTCGACTGATCCAACATTGTGTGAGTGGACTAGAAGAAGATGGCTGTCGAGTTTCAGATGAGGGCGAAACAAGCAATGTGGAGTTTCAGTTCAGGCGAAAGGTAATGGGAAGGAAAAGGGAGGGAAAGGGAGGGCGGAAGAGAAAAGGGCAGTAATAGGGGTAAGGAATGAATGCATGAGTTGTAAAAGAAAGAAAGATGGAGAGCAAGACCGTGCAATACTAGGAATTATATATTATATTATATTATATTATATTATATTAAATGACAATAAATACTGGAGAAAGGAAAGAAGCCCTTTAATCAAGTCCTACAAGTCAGCGGCATTGGCCGAATCAGAATCAACCTCTAAGCCTCAGAAAAAAAAAAAGTGCTTTCTATTATTGTATATTTAATTAAATATTTATACTAGAAGCATTTATATATCTATAATTTTATTAAAATTTTTAAAATATTATATATATAAAATTTTATTAAAATTTTTAAAAGGTAAATATAAACAATTATGTTTTAATTAGTTTTTTGATAAATTAGGATTAGGAAGTAATGTTTGAGATCAAATTCATATTTACGTAACAACAGTAATATTCTTATAATCGTTAGATCAAAAAGTTTATTAACTGATTTTAATTAGTTAGTATTATTTAATTCATTGATAGTATATATATTTATACATAATCAATGTGTCAAATATAAACTTTTAATTTAAATAGTTCGTTAATCATGTAAGGATTAGATTAATTTTTTTTAAATACCGACCGTAACATTCTTGTAACCTGTCAAAAAGTTTGTTAACTGATTTTAATTAATATTATTTAATTCATTGATAGTATACACATTTATATATTATCAATGTGTCAAATATAAATTTTTAATCTAAATAGTTTGCTAATCATGCAACAATTAGATTAATTTTTTTAAAATACACAGATAAATATAAATTAACATTATTCCACATTTAACATGGTCCATGTCTAAATAAAATACACATAATTGAAAATATTAACTCATAAGAAAATTAATTTTTTTTCATAAAAATTTAACAAATTTTGAAATATATGATAGATAATATTACTGAGTTTGAAAGAGATAAAATTAATTAGAATTAACATTATCTTATCAAATGCTAATTTTAGATAATGAGTTGAATGTTAGCAAGTCTTTTTAAATTTTAAAAATAATGGAATTTTATGGGTTTATAATTTAAAGAGAAATTTTTATTTGTTGTTATCTATTATTATACGCTAATTCAAAAAATAATTTTAAATTTAATTTTGAGATTTAATAAATTGGTAAGATATAATTTTATTCATACTTATTTCACATATCATTACTAATATATATATATATATATTCAAGCAGACTTCATATCAACAGAAACTTATTAAGTAAATATGTATCTTGTGATATTGTATCCAAGATTTAATTTAATAATAGTAAAAGCTACCTAATAATTAATTTTCTTTTGGATTTTCATAAACAAGTAAATAAATTATCTAAGTTTGACTTAATCTGTAAATATTTATATTTTGTATGATGATTATTTTTATGATTCAACTATATATTATACGTTATATATTTATATATTTATTATATATATATATATGATATGTTTTTTTATTATTTTTATGAAACTTAAAGATATGATCTTCTTCATTGGCTCATGTCAAAATCTTGTGTTTTCACGTATTTTTCACATGATTCTAATAGATTATAGAAAGTTAAATTAATAAAATTGCCCAAAAAAAGTTATAGTTACTCTTATTTTATTTCAACACTCTATGTAAGTCTGAAATTTTATCATAAAAGTTATAATTTTTATTTTATTTTTTATTTCTCATAAATTATAAAAATTTTACTAGATATCTTAATAAATTTTATTTTCCATGATTTTGACAAATTATGGAAAGTTGAATAATTTTTTTAAAATGTAACAAAAAAAATACCTATTTTTAATAAGTTTTTTAAATTTAAAGTTTCATAATAATAATTAATAAGGGGATCAGAAATCAGAAGTCAGAATCATATCATTCAGTAAATCAATCTGTCGGTCAATTTCATCCTCCGATTGGGGATTTGGGTTCAACCAATCAAATTTAATTAAGGAGGCAAAGCAAATTGCAGCAATTGGATGGTAATTAATGTAATAACGTAAGCAGGCATTAGATATGACAATACTATAAAAATACGAAAAAAAATTATAAATATATTTAAATATATTTAATATTAATTGTAAATATATTAAAATTTATTTTAATATATAATATAAAATATTTTAGATATACTTATAATATAAATATATATATATATATGCAATTACGGATTGTCACATTAGTTGTCATGGCGTGGGTGCGTGAAAAGTGAAATAAAATAGGGAAAGGCAAGAAGCAATTCATAAAATGCGTGGGCAACTGGCAGGACAGTTGACTAACCTGCTGACTGCTGTGCAGTGCATCGCGTTCCATCAACTGGTTTTTGCCCGTGCTTATTAATATGATAATTTGTATATTATATTTTATTTTTTATGGTAATTTATATATTATATTATGTTTATATATTTTATTATATTATAATTATATTTAAAAAATTTTATATTTATATAAATTTTAATATATTAATAATTTGTATTATAAAAATTTTAAAATTGTCATATATTTGTATTATATTTTAATTTTTTGATATCGTATAATTATAATATATCTAATATTATAAAGTTTATTAACTCGTTGCATTACCAGTATATACCCTGCTTTTTTTATATTCACCTCTCTCTCTCTCTTTTTACTATGATAGAAAGGAAAATTGAATTAGTTCAAACGAAATATATTCAACATAGCATAATATATAGAATCGACTACCACAACTTTTGTATTCATACTATTAATTTTAATCTTACTGCTATAATAACTAATCTCATCGTTATTACTGTTTTCAATCTAATTAAAGTCAATCTTACCATCCATTGGAGCGAAGATGAGATACAAAACAACACGGTGAGATTAGTTATTGTGACTTCATTTAGATAGACGATGAAATTGAGTCCGGTGAAATTAAAATAACAATGGTGGGGAGTAAGTTGTTGTAAAATTAATTATTGGATATATTGTTTAGAAGCAAATACAATGATGACAACAGGATTAGACTATAAAGACCATTAAAGATGTTGATGCAACAAATTGTGAATAGGTGCTTGGCTAATGAACCTGAAAGACAAAAGAGGTTAGAGGGTGTCCAAATGGGTACTCTGACAAGCTTTGATGCTTAAGTCGATAAGGTTGGAGATAAAGAGAGATGAGATTATGTAGGTTGTGTATGACTTACCTTCAAGTAGCCCATTATAGTAGTTGCTAAGAATTCTTCATTATTTAAGACTCTATGAAGATCGAGTTTATCCGTGACTGGATCTCCTTAGATGGAAGATAAAGATTAAGTATATTTGAGGTATTATCATAAGAGGTTATTATTTCTTATATAGTAGGTATAACAATTGACCCATGGGGTATGGATAGTTATAAAGTGACCATTCATAACTCATAGAAAAACAAGTCAAAATGTAGTACAGAGGACTGTCTACCCCTAATGGTGGCCTACAAGTCACCTATCCACGTCGATCATAAAAGCAAGAATTCTACTTTAACTTTTTTCAGGGTACGATTGTAGTTAATGCTACAACTGCATGGCCCTACTCAATTATCAACACATGGTGTTGTTTTTGAATCCACCTGACAGTTAGGGCTGTGCCGATTGAGTTCCTATAAAATAAGCCTCGTTCTGGCTGTGTAGGCACATAAAAAATTTTGGGTTTTTCTCTTTTGTTTCTCTGTCCATTTTTTGTAGCGAATAGTGATATCTCATAGTTTTTTTTCATCAGCCTTCATCTTTACAAGGTTTTCTATGTTGTGTTCTTTAAAATACTTGTTAGGTAAGATATTCTCTTTGTTCCATTTCTTGGTTGTAGGGTAGATCTTTCATTTTATCATTCTAAATCTGTGGTGAATGGCCTTTCACCGGTCGCATTATTTTCTGAAATTCGTTGTGAAGAAAGGCCAATTTGAGGTTAGTGGTAAAAAAGTTGTCAGATAGCTGCTTATTATGGAGAATGTTGTTGTAGATGAGTCAAGTGACTAGTTATTCATAAAGTTGCCAGAGGAAAGTTTCTTACTGATAAAACTGGCTTGATAGAAAGGTGAACACTTGCCAACAAAAGAAAGCCAAACCCATAGTTCTGCCATCAAAGAACAAAGATAATGAGGCGATGAGATGCCTATTCCAATTATAAGAATTGATACAAGTCGAGCAGACGCATTCGTAGTGCTATGATTATGGTGACCATGAAGGCGATGTTAATAGATCGAGGGTTCAACTTCAGACAATATAAAGTGTCTAACCACTTATTCAAGCAACCAATAACTAGAGTCAAAGGAAACACAATACCTTTCTACCTGCACATCTTTAAGCAGGTCTTCATCTACCTTTGGAAACTTTTTTTTTGCCAAGTGCTAAATTAATATGGCATATCTCCAATCCACTAAAACCAAATGCCTAGGCAGTGTTGGTAACATACTTCATTGTTTGCAAGGAAAAAGGGTGGACCTTTTCTGTCAAGGTGACAAGGTATCCGTTTTCATTAAAGAGACAAGATGAATGCTATTACTATCTTCAGTCTACCAATAAAAAAGATATTGAAAGATATCCCATTAAATGCTCACGTCGCTAATAACCTATTCTTTATTATTTGTAAATGATTGAGTACTGAGTATGGCTTCTTAATATACTAGGATTACTAGAGCAATATAAAGATGGCCTTGAATGAATCCAAAGAAGAACAAAAACAATTTTTCACGAGTTGCCAATTTAAAGTAAAGGATTTCCTGAACCCAAAGAAAATTCAACAACACTGTCTTGGTGTTGACGTTGTCCATCTTCTAGAGAATTTACTCGCCCGCCAAAAAGAGTAGCCAAAGGTGCATCATAACTCATTGTAAGATTTAAGATTTCGATATTTGATTTTATCATCAGAGTAAAGGATGATGTCTAAACTGACTTGTATTTGCAAATTCCACCTCCATAAGCTGCTCACCTATGAATGTGGTTGACATCAGTAATGAATCTCAATTGACCATTGAATTGAGTATAGAACTCTCTGGTACTAGGGTGGAGAAGGAGTGAGGTAGCCTTGAGACGTCAGAAGAGACGCCAATTATTAGGACCTCAGAGGGTACACTCTGGTAACACTTTGTTTTCCATAACTTAGTTTTTCCTAATCTGAATTATAATTATTTTGTCTGCAAGAATGAATGCTGCTACTTGAGTCGCGTTAGTAGAATGTAAAGCAAGGCAAACTGTTAGTGGGAAAAGAAAGAGCAAAGGGAAGAGAAAGGTCAATGAGAGCCTCATTTGAGTCTACTACTGCTTTTGCACCTTTATTTGAAGTTACCATTTCTACTAGCACTTTTCCCATGGAGACCACGCTGGTTTCTACAAGTTAGGTAGAGTCTACAGCTTCAACTGCTTCGACTATTCCGTTATCTCCCAGCAACATACCCCCCAAGACATCTTTGCCCTGAAGTGCGTTAGGCAGGCCGAGCTCCCCAGGAAGTGACCTCTAATTCTTCTCTAGGTATGGGCATTTTGAGCGATAGAGAGGTTACATGTAAATAGGCCAATGAAGTCACTTACTAGTCGGACATGGGTTTTTGATGACTAAGAATCCTACCATAAACTTGGAATCTACACTCGTCTGCATAGTGGAAATAGTTTTCACCTTTTTATTTAATTTAAGGTAAGGCTTTTGTCCTTAGACTCTACATACATAAACTATTCTTCTTCGCCAAATATGACAAGTTATAATAAATCATGAGAACACCCAAAAGGAGGCCATAACCAGTAAGGCAGAGGCATAAAAACTTCAAACATGGGCCGACAGCCTAACTTTTCAAAAGCAAGCATCTAATGAATTAGCTTCAAAGGTGAGAGAGGAGGCATTAAAGTTAAAAGCTGACAAAGAGGGCTTAAAGGATGAGCTAAAGCTGGCAAAGGCTAATATCAAAAGATTGTCTAAGGAATTAGAGGAGACAAAAAAGGCTTTTACCACTCGTGACTTAGAGTTAATGATAGCAACCGCTAGAATTTTTAAGTTAGAGTTACAGGTGGCAGGCATAAAATCTTAGTTACAGAAGGAGCTCAACCTTTAAAAGGATTCTCTTTTGGGTCAACTGCTAGCCTGTGGTAACGAGTACAAGCAAAATATTTTATATAGGATGCAACTCCTTAGATGACCTTTGGATTAAGAGATATCTAGTTTTCTCAACTTGTCGCCCGAGGCCATCCTTAAATGACATAGAATAGATGCGCTCTAAGGATAATGCTTTCATTATTCTTGCTTCTGTCAAGGAGACTACCAAATTTTAAGATGGTTTAGAGGAAAAAGAATAGGGGGAGCAGGTCAACCAATTAATAGAGGATGATGCCTCTAAATTATTGTATTTTGATTTTTGAACATTTGATGCAAAATTTTGTAAAATGAATAAAAATTCATCTTTATTTATTGGAACATTTTTATTGTTTACTTATGCATAATAATTGTTTAATCTCTTGAACATAAGTAAGCATTTTTTGCTTTGTATTGGCTTTGGTGGCTTAGCTTTTTTTTGTTTATATTGGCCAAGGCAACCTTGTCGTAGATAGCTGCATTTGTAAATGTGGACCATAGTAGGTCACTTTAAAAATTAAAGGAAATAAGTAAGCCTAGTCATTGAAGAAATTTTATAAACTTATAGTTGATTCAATCTAAATAGGTTTGAAGTTTATAAATAATACTTTTTTAGATCGACAGCTTTCCAAACATTGGACAAATGTTTTCCCGTCATGTCCATCAACTTATATGCATCGAATCCTACAACTTTGGTGACCTGATAAAGTTTTCCTAAGTTTGGAAATAAATTTTTCCTGTCTCCTACTGGTCTGCTTGCTTCATAGTTTCTAGGACTAAATCGTTAGCTTGGAATTGCCTATATTTCACTTTTTTGTTATAGTATCTGGACACTTGCTGTGCCTTGGCTACTTGTCCTTCACTTTTTTCTCTAACATTTTTTGTTAGAGAAAATGTGACAGATATTTGTCCTTCACTTGATGGAATGGACCTATACTTTTGCCTGAAGATCGAAAACATATTCAAAAAACATTAGGATCTCTTTTCTTTTTGGCAAAGGGAGCCAACGCTTGAATTCGAATTTAAAGGCATCTTTAAAGGTCATTGTAGACATGATACACTCATTCTAGAAAAGTCAAACTAGGTGATGCACCAATATCATCTAGGAATTGAAGAAGAGGAACATGATTGGGAATATATGGTCTCTAAAATTTTCCATTAACAGCTGGAACAAACTGATACAGGTTGAAGGCAAAAAGCATGATGAGGAATATGCGATTTTTAAAATTTCCATGAATAGCCAAAACAAATTGATACAGGCTGAAGAAGAAGAAGAAGAGCATAATGGGAAATATAGTTTATCCACCTTAATTCTTCCTAGAATGTCTGAAAGACTTTGGATCATTGACTGAGATCCTTGCAATGCTTTGATCTCGTTCAAAGTAATGCAAAGAAATCAATTTATCATCTTTTCCTCTGTTTGCTCAAAACATTAATTATCATCTAGCAAAAATGTTAGCATGGTCCAAAAGACTAATTAACAAAGGTATGAATGAAAATATGTACTTGTATCATAATAAAGAAAGGGGATACAATATTAATTATTTTAAAAATGATGGTACAATACGAAAGAGATTTGGATATTACTAAGATAAGCGAGATCTCTCATTCATTCATTTTTTTTCTTCTAAACAGAAAGTTTACTTTCCTAAAGATCCATCTCTTGAAGATACCTCTGATCATACTATGCCTTTTAGTCTTCCGGCAAATTATGTTTTATCTGTTTCTTTCAAATGCTTGGGCTATCACTGCAAGCCTTCAGCTTAAATTCTCCCCCTTATACCATCTTTAATTAGATACCCTTTTGGGGTTTTTTTTTTTGTTAAACGAATGCTTTTTCAGGTTTTTATCCATTTTTTTCTTTTTTTAAGCACAATATCTTTTTACATTATCCTAGTTCATGGGGTTTGGTAGAATTCCTTCATCCATCTCTATCAATATCAGCGCTCCTTCTGAAAATGTCTTCTGGGTAATATAAGGCCCTTCCCAATTAGGTGCCCATTTGCGTCGAGGATCTTTTTGTCCTGGCAGGATTCTTCTTAGTACCAATTCTCCCTTTTGGAATTTTCTAGGCTGAATTTTCTTATCATGTGCCTTCATCATTCTTTTTTGGTATGTCTACCCATGTTGAATAGCTTTTAGCCTTTTTTCTTCAATGAAGTTCAGTTGCTTATAGTGATCTCGAACCCATTCGGCTTCTTCCAACTTGGTTTCCATTAAAACTTGGAGTGAAAGGATCTCCACTTCAATTAGTAAGACAACCTCTGTACCGTAGACTAACGAATAAGGCGTTGCCCCAGTTGAAGTTTGAATTGAAGTTTTATAAACCAAAAGGGCAAATGAGAGCTTATCATGCTAATCTGTGTAGGTCTCTACCATCTTTCCTATAATTTTTTAATATTTTTATTAGCTGCCTCTGCAGCTTCATTCATCTTTAGACAGTATGTCACCAAATTATGATGAGAAATTTTAAGCTGGGTACACACCTCTATCATTAATTTATTATTCAAATTGAAGGCGTTATCCGTTATAATTCTTACAGGGATCCTAAATCGACAAATGATGTTAGTTCTCAAAAATTTTATCACTATCAACCTTGTCACATTTGTATAGGAGGCTACTTCAACCCATTTGGTGAAGTAATTGATAGCCACCAAGATAAAGCAATGATGGTTCAAGGCTACAGGGGTAATATCCGTGCCCCATATGAAGAAAGGCCATGGTGCAGTTATAACATGCAATGGTGAAGGTGGTACATGGATCTTGTTAACATAGACTTGGCATTCATGACACTTTCGGGCATATTTAATAAAATCACCTTCCATGGTATCTAGAAATAACCCAATCTCATGATTTACTTTGCCATTTTATGTCCATTCGCATGGATACTGTAAATCCCCTCATACACTTCTTCCAATATCTTTTGTGCTTCGGGAGCATCAACACATCTTAGCAACACTTGATCATAACTTTTCTTGTAAAGAATCTCTCCATCTAAAACAAAATATCTCACCAGCCTTCTTAAAGTTCTTTTGTTGGTCTTAGAGATATTATCTGGGTATGCTCGATCTTTGAGATATCTTTTGATGTCGTGACACCATAGGAGACCATCAGCTTCCATTTCAACATTGCAACAATATGTAGGAGACTCTATATGCTCATCTGAATTGGTGTTACCTCTTGCCTTTCATTCACCTTAAACATCGAAGCCAATATGGCTAAAGCATTTAGCATTTGATTATCGTCTCGAGTCAGATGAATAAATTTACACTCTCAAACTCTTCAAGCAGTTCTAGAATTAGCTTTCTATATTGCTGCAGCCTCGAATCTTGAGTTTAATCTTCTTTGCACAACTGATAAATCACTAAGGCCAAGTCCCCATATACTATCAATAATTAAGCTTTTCTCTCTACAGCTGCCCGAAGTCTCATAACACATGCTTCATATTCTGCTGCATTGTTTGTACAATCGAAGTCCAATCAAGCAGTAAAAGGGTAATAGTCTCATTCTGGAGATATTAAGATTGCCCCAATTTCATGGCCTAAAGCATTTGATGCTCTATCAAAATATATTTTCCATGTTAATTTCTTCGAAGGCTTTCCTTGTTCTTCCACTAAAATATTCATTAAATCTTCATCAGGAAAGTCAAAATTTAATGCCTGATAATATTAAGTGCCCAGCTTGCTAGGAGTTCAATGATAATGCTCCCTTTAATTACCTTCTGACTCACATAAACCATATCATATTCCAATAGCAAAACTTGCTATCTAGCTATCTTTCTTGACAAAGTCGGTGCTTCGAACAGATATTTGATCTGGTTTATTTTCGTGATTAGCCAGGTGGTATGATACAACATGTATTATCGGAGCCTTCTCGCAGTCTAAACTAGGGCACAACATATATTTTCTAGTTGAGAATAATTTACCTTATAGTCAAGAAATTTCTTGTTGAGGTAATAAATAGCCCGCTCTTTCTTTCCTATCTCATCTTGCTGTCTTAGCACACATAGACCTTCCAGACACTGACAAGTACAAGATCAAACGTCGTCCCAATACAGGTGGCACTAATACTGGCGGATTACAGAGTTAATGCTTAACTTTTTTGAATACTTCATGGCATTCTTTATTCCATTCACTAGGGTTTTGTTTTTGCAAGAGTCGAAATATTGGGTTGCATTTATCAGTGAGTTGGGATATGAATCTGGCAATGTAATTTAACCTCTCAAAGAAACTTCGCACCTCTTTTTGCGTACATGGGGATGGTAATTCTTGGATGTCTTTAATCTTATCTGGATCAACTTTAATCTCTTTTTCGCTCATAATGAACCCTAGTAACTTTTCTGACCTTGCACCTAAAGTGCATTTTGCCAGATTTAGCTTCAATCAGTACTTTCTTAGTTTTTTGAATAGCTTTTGTAAATCTGCAACATGTCCTTCCTTTTGAGGTGACTTGGCAATCATATCATCCACATATACTTCTATCTCTTTGTGTATCATATCGTGGAATAAATTATCTTTTCCATGTCTTCTGGTGCCATTTTTATCTGGTTATACCCCGAAAATCTATCCATGAAAGAAAATAGATAATTCTTCGCAGTATTTTCAACCAGAGTATTTATATGGGGAAGAGAAAAATTATCCTTCAGACTCGCTCGATTTAGGTCCCGATAGTCTACGCATATTCTAACTCTACCATCCTTTTTGGGAACTGGGACAATATTTGCAACCCATTCTGGGTATTTTGCCACTTCAAGAAATCCAGCCTTAAATTGTCTCTTTACCTTTTTTTTTTTATTTTTAGAAGCATTTTTGGTTTCATTCTTCTCAACTTTTATTGAATCCGTTTGAATTCTAGTTTTAAAGGTAATTTATGGACTATGATTTTCGTATCCAACCCTAGCATGTCTTGGTAGGACCATGCGAAAACATCTCAAAATTCTTGGAGCAAACTTATTAATTCTTCCCTAGTGATGGGCATTAGGGTAGTCCCTATCCTGATTTCTTTTCTATCATCCTTATCATCCCCTAAATTTATCACCTCTGTGGATTCTTCATGGGGCATTATTCATTCATCCTCTTGCTCGATTATTTTTAGTAGATCAGGTCACAAAGTATGATCATCAACATCTTCTTCGAAATTGACCTCATTTAAGCAAATTGTGTGTTCAAATTCAACCTTCGAATCATGTTTGAAACCATCCACTTTTCCTTAAGTAGGAAATCTGTAAGGGTAAAGAGAAAAAAATGGGCAAACAAATGTATGACATGATTTTTATAAATGTATGTAACAAAGGAAAGAAATATTGGTTTAAAAGAAATTAGGCATAGACAAAAAGGTCATATGCATTCCATTTCTGCAAATGATAATTTAACATTTCAAGTTTTCATAGAAAAATTCTTAGATGACTGAACAAGTTCCCAAGATTACTTTAAAACCGACCTAAGCACTACAGTTCTCTCAATGCAAGTCCAATTTTTCAAGATGTATCCAAGAGGACAAGGATGGATCCCATGATCCTTATTGGGCTCTTTGCTGTCTTCTTTAATAGTGGCCACTTGACACTTTTCAAAGCTTCATTAACCACCATAATAACTCAATTGGCTTTTTTTTATTCAGCTTCTAGATTAGCAACACCTCCATAATGAAAAACTTCATTCAGTAAGGGGCAAAGGGTTGATTTTTGGCTTGACTATTGACTAAAGGTTTGGACTAGCCTCTTTCCTCGATATCTGTTTTCAAATTTCTTCTTCTAACTCCACTCTGGCTTGAAACCCAGTCCTTGCTTATCTTTCTTGCTAAGGACATTGATAGATCGGTTGATCCCTTGCAAATGTTTCCCAAGTCCACTTCCAGCTCCAGCTTCTTTCCTAACTGTAAGCCTGAGACCCATGCGGGTGCTATTTGAAAGTCTAGGTTTTGGGATTACAGACCCGTCTGCAACAAAAGTGGCGTTGATAATTTCAAATAACCTGAAAGAGCACTCTTCAATTTCAGTATCTGCGTCAATGTAAAGGGCTTTAGTAAAAGTCATGGCCACAATGTCTTCTTTCTTGGATAGGCTAATCAACTTCTCATCAATTATGAATTTAACTTTTTAGTGCAGAGATGATGAGATGACCCTGACAGAATGAATCCATGGTCGTCCCAATAAATAGTTGTATGCTGGGACAATGTCCATTACATGAAATTCGATTTCAAATGGGCAAGGGCCAATATCTAAAGTGATCAAAATAGTTCCCTTGATTTCTCTCTTGGTCCTATTGAATGCCTTAATAATTGTATGGCTGTCCTTGATCTGACTGACATAAACTGGTAAATAAGACAATGTGATCAACAGCATTACATTCAAAGCTGATCCATTGTCAATAAGGACTTTGGGCAGAATGGTCCCTTTAAAGTGAGTTATGATGTAGAGAGCTTTTGTTGAAGTGCTGCCCTCTAGTGGGATCTCATCGTCACTAAATGAAATGAAATTGTCAGCAACAATGTTATTTACTAGGTGATTAAGCTTATTTATGGAAATATCTTGAGCAACATAAGCTTGGTTGAGCACTTTCAACAAAGTATTTCGATGTGCTTTTGAGTTGAGCAGTAGGGTTAACATAAAATCTTTGCCTGTTGCTGCTTTAACTGTTCTACTATACTATACTCGCTATGTTTAATGAACTTAAAAAATTCAGTAGCCCCTTTACCGAGTCCTGTAGTTCTACTAGGTTATCTTCGGTAACTATTACTTTTCTAGATACCTATCCTTTTGAATTGGTTTTTGCACTAGTTTTACTAGTTTTTGGGCTATAAATGCGACCAATCATTGTCACATGGCTTACCCTAGTTATTTCGATAGTAGCCAGTTGGCTTGTAACAACCTCTGAAGTTATTATTCCACCATCATACTTCCATGGTACTTGTTTGTTATTCTGATACGAAAACGGAGTTGGTGCTCTGATAATGAGTTTAGGAGTAACTTCAATCTTAGATGGTGTGATCTTTAGTTGATTGCGATAAATGATAAGAGGGTGACTAACACTAAAGGGCAACTACGATGGTCCTTCACCAGCCATGTTGATTGATTTTTCTTCATCTATTCTAACTTCTTCAAAGAACCCAATTTCACTATTGTCCATCATTCTTTGGATTATGCCCAAAAATCCTATGCAAATTTGCAAAGTGTGCCTTGACGTTTTGTGAAATTTGCAGTTAGTACCAAGACCAGATTGACCTTTGCCACTTCCATGATCTTGATTAAAGATCCCTCCTTCAGTCAGGATTGCCCATACTTTTTTCATAAAAGTCCTAACTTCTTGGACTTTTAACTTCCTTCGATCTTTTTCTTTAGTGATCAAAGCATTAATCCTGGGTTTGGTATGATCTGCTAAGGGATTTGCTACCACATTAAATGTTAAGCCATTATCAATTCGAAAGGCACCTCTCTCAAGAAAACTTTGAACCTTTTGCTTGAAGGCTCTATAGTTTTTGATCGAGTGACCTGCTACTGTATGATACTCATAGTGTAGATTTGGGTCATACCAACTGGGGTAATTTCTTTCATATGGTTTGGAAAAGATTGGAGCCACTAACCGTGCCTTAAAAAGCTTATCAAACATTTCCTTATAAGAGTAAGGAAGGGGTTCATAGTGAGATCTAGGTTGGTTGGCTCTTTAGGCTGATGGATTAACATTGGGTTTTGGTTGGTTTTGTGAAGGAAGGTTCAAAGCGGTGGTATGAGGTGATGTAGAAGAAGGAGCTCTAGGTATGTTAAAAGAATAGGTATTATGGGTTTGCTGTCTTTGGTTTTGGTAATACGAATGAGGTTCTTGACGGTATGGTTGACTGGCATGTTAACAGATAGAGCTTCTTCTTTCTTCTTTCCTATCCCTAGCTTATTTCTAGTAGAAGACTCCCTAGTTATGATTTTACCAGCCTTAATAGTTGTTTCAATCATCTATCCTGAAATAACAAGATTAGTAAAATTTTTAGTTACATTCCTCACCAATTTGTTGTAATAGAGAGGACGCAAAGTGCTCACGAATAGCTTTGTGGCTTCTTTCTCAGTAAAGGGAGGCTGAACCTGAGAAGCCATGTCTCTCCATCTTTATGCATATTCCTTAAAAGATTCGGTAGACTTCTTCCCCATATTCTGAAGAGTTAGTCTATCAAGCACCTATTCAGCCATATGTTTATATTGTTGAAGAAATGCATTAGCTAAATTAGTCCAACATTGAATTTGAGTGTAGTTCAGATCATTATACCATCTCAGCACAGATCCAGACAAACTTTCTTGAAAACAGTGAATTAAAAGCTTGTTGTTCTGGGCATAACCAGCCATTTTCCTTATGAACATTTTAATGTGTGCTTAAGGGGAAGTAGTGCCTTTGTACTTTTCAAACTCGAACATTTTAAATTTTGGTGAGAGGACTAAGTCTGGTACTAAACTGAGGTCCTCGACATCCATACTACTATATAATTCACCCCCTTCAATGGCCTTTAGCCTCCTCTCAAGAAGCTGTAGTTTCCTTTTTTCTATCTCTACTTCAGCTTGCTCTTTACCCTTCTGTTTATGCTTTCCCTCTTCATCGATGCTAGGGCTTGCTGATTCTTCTTGTGCGACTGTAGTTCTTGCACCTACCCCTTATGAAAGGGCATCAGGATTAATGATGATGACTGTGGGTTAGAAGCTGAGACATTTTATTGTAGATTTGGATATTGGTTGGTCGTGCATTCTGAGCATTAGCTGTTTGTTCCTCAACTGGTACCCCCTGGATCACTCTGTAAGAGTATCAGTATTTATTTCTAGCTATTGACGAACTGGCTCCCTTGCCAATAACAACTCCATCATCCTCGTGATCTGAGCTTATAGCTCTTATTGCCTTTTAAGCATGGCCTCCTGAGCTTGTTGATGACTTTCTTCAAATCTCTCTAATCTAGCCAAGTGATCTTCAGCCATTCTTCTTATTTTAAGTCTAGTATGGTATTGATGAGTGGGTAGTGGTTGAGTTGGTCTTTCTGAGTTTGCAATGTTGACCTTAAGAATTCCATATTTTTTGAGTTAAGTAATTTTCACTTATGAACTAATAAAACTAATAATCATGTATGTATGTATATGTATAGGCATATGTATGTATGGTATGAGTATATGAATGCACTTATAGGGACGCTTGCTTTAACTAAAGATTCCAAACTCATAAATTTTCATTAACTTTGTGACAAATTACATGTTCACATTGTTGATCATGTAGGGATTACATCCAAGGAAATTCCTAATTTGATCATATTGTTTCTGAGCTTCATCCAAAAATTGAAGTACAACGTGTCTATATCATCCTACGGGATTAATTTGTATCCGTAAGTCTCTAATCCTCTCACCATTTTCCTTGCTTGGATGACGGCTGAGTGGATCTGCTCTGTAAGAAATCTATGTACATTTGTCGGCCAAAAGAATTAGCTGCCCATCATCTGCCATCATCTTCAACCCACCATAGTCTATTATCCCAATAGGCATCTAGATCACGGTAGGCTGCACCAAGGCGTGAATATCATCTCCCCTGCATTGTAATTTTAATCCCATCTCTGCAATAATCATAGTGAGACCTTGTCTTTCCTCTAGCAGTTGAGATACCCTTCCATTCTCTCGATCCAAGGCAGCTCAGAGTTGCTTATTCTTTTCCACAGACCTTCTTAACAGGAGACGTGTACTAGCATGCTCTCTTCTTTCTTTTTTCAAGAATAGTTTGCCTAGCCTTTCCTTCCAAAGCTTTAGCCTTCCATGCTCTTAACTCTTCATGAAGCTTGCGCATTTCTTCTTTCATCCCCTTAGCAGTGCTGTTGGAACTCCCGGATATCCCAGCAAGTTTCATTTTTTTTGTTTTATTTGACCCAATCATTCTTTATTAAGTTATACTTTTCTTCCATTTTTTCAACTTCTTTTACTTTTGCTTCCATTTTCATTCATAAGTAGGCAACTTCTTCTTAGAGCTGGTGATTCTCGTCACTTATTCATTTTCGCTCTCTGGCAGCTTCCTCCTTAATTAAATCGATCTCAGATGGCATGAAAGGTTCTGGCTGAATAGGTACTCGAGGAATGGTTCCATCTAAGCCAAGAATAATTATGTCACAACCTTAAACTCTCCTCCAAGCATCATATCCTAGAGTAGTCTTGTCCATGTATGCATTTAATCCTAACTCATACCTTTCTCTCCATTATAGAGCGGCTATCTAACGCAACTTTTTATAATCCTCACCCTGATATTCTGCGTCAACACCAGCCAAATTTGAAGTCATAGGGATGAATTATTGCGAACCATATTACTTTCGGACCAATAATGGTGCATAACCCACGGTGCCCCATATTCTGAGTAAAGGCACATATAGCAAACTACCACATC
>JBBYHL010462225.1:0-51749 GCA_038381835.1 Adansonia madagascariensis | reverse complement strand
GATCAATGTATCGATACTATGAACCATTGTATCGATACTATGAACCACTGTATCGATACATGTTGATATGTATCGATTCATTCCTTTACAAAATGCATGTTTTGCTCCTGGCATGGTCTAGTATCGATACATGAGGTCCTGCATCGATACAAAGGCTTACGTATCGATATAAATGGGGACATTTCAAATTTTTGGTGGTTAGAGCATTATATCGATACATGAGAACCATGTATCGATACATTCAAGTAAAATTGTGAATTTTCTCATATTTTTTGTCCCCGGATACCTTGGACTATGTCATTTGATGCCATATCTTTGCATTTACCTTTGATATGATCCCTAGGCCTTTTTGACATTCTCCAAATACTTTTTCGTCAAGCGACGATCATCACCCCCTCTTACATCAATGCTCCAGATTGCTAAAAATTAGCCCAGACAAAATAAGGTGTCTACAGGTAATTTTCCTAAAATCGAGTCCTAGATAGTAATCGGGATGCTTTTATGCCAAAGGTGCATATTTAGGATAGGTTCATCCAGTTCTCATCATTTAGCGCTCGTTAGGGTTACTGGGATACTTTTATGTCGAAGGTATACCTTAGGAGCATTTTGGTAATTTTACTCACCGAGATACTTTTTCGTCAAAGGTGAATATTTAGGATTGGTTTAGCCTTCCAAGGTCATTTTAAGGTCCATTAGGGCTATCGAGATACTTTCATGTCGAAGGTATACCCTAAGGGCATTTTGGTAATTTTTTATCCGGATGTTTTTATGCTAAAGGCCAATTTTTAGGATTAGTTTAGCCTTCTAAGGTCATTTTAAGGTCTATTAGGGTTACCGAGATACTTTCACGTCGAATGTATACCTTAGGGGCAATTTGGTAATTTTGCTTACCGGGATGCTTTTACGCCAAAGGTGAATATTTAGGATTGCTTTAGCCTTCCAAGGTCATTTTAAGGTCCATTAGAGTTACTGGGATACTTTCATGTCAAAGGTATACCTTAGGGGCATTTTGGTAATTTTTTTATTTGGATGATTTTATGCTAAAAGTGAATTTTTAGGATTAGTTTAGCCTTCTAAGGTCATTTTAAGGTCTATTAGGGTTACCGAAATACATTCACATTGAAGGTATACCTTAAAGGCATTTTAGTAATTTTGCTCATCGAATGCTTGTATGCCATAGGTGAATATTTAGGATAGGTTCAACCTTACATAATCATTTTCATGTCATTTACGGTTACCGAAATACTTTCATGTCGAAGGTATATCCTAAAGGCACTTTGGTAATTTTGCGTTAAAACCAAGTCCGTGATTACTAAGTTCATGTCAAAAGTACACATTAAGAATAGGTTCATCATATCAGGTCATTTCTAGGTCATAAAATTCTTATTTTTAGTAATAAAATTATTTTTATAAATAAGGCAATGTCTTTTAATTAAATTAATACATAGGATTCCCACCAGAATATGTGAGAAATTTTACAGATTCTTTTAATAGCGAGATATCCTTTTCAAATAGAAAGTCGAGATTTTTTTATTTTAAAAAAATAAAACCTTTCATATTTCGCATGGTTTTTTTAGCGGGATACGATAGAGAATTCATCCCCACTTGGTTCCTTGGGAGGGTACGAATAATTTTTTGATTTCTAAAAGCATTAAAACCTGACTCTCTCGGAATAACAAATTTCTATGATGAAATATTATGGAAATTATAATTAAATATCAAATATTGGAACCAAATAAAAATCAAAATTTAAGTTAACATACGATTAATGAGGTACCGATTACCGAGCATCACGAGAAGATCGATCCTTACTTATGATTTTAACTGACTCCCGGACCCTTTTATACAATTTTCGGTATGAGCGTAGGCCTCGAAGTTTATTTTTATGGATTTCGTAATCCTTAAAATATAAACTCCAGCAAGTGTCCAATCTCACCTAGCCAAAACAGATTGGTGGTGACTCCAAAAAAAATGGTCGTTTCGTAGCGACTATTCAAAGAAGTCAGGTGAGTGATTCATCTCTACAACTCAGTCACCAGGTACAAAAAATAAAGAATAATAATCATGATATAGGCCCTTAGAAATAAAAGGAAATAATTATATATAGATATTTATATAGAAACAATGGATACATTTGTCATTCTAAGTCGAGCTAGTTAGGATTCGTATCCGGGCCACGTTGCTACACAAGGTTAATCTTAATTCTTGCAAGCAAAAAAAACCATGTTAGTTGATCATATGAGTAATCTCAAGTTTGTCCTTCATAAACCAAATTTCTCATGAAATACCCTCATGCTAAGCTCAATGGGCCTTTTCAAAATGTGTTAATCTAATGTTTAAAGCCCAAAAATTAATACACATGATTTGTATGAAGTTATGTCTGATATTGGATGCTTTTTTAGGCCGACATAGTGACCGAATTTGAGTTTTAAAGTCGTGGTATGAAAAGAGGAAAAATGTTTCGAATTAGGCCAAAATAGCTTTGTGTATCGATATATTATGCTTTGTATCAATACATAAGCAAAAAAACCTAGAATGTATTGATACTTTAAATTTGTTATCGATACAAAGCATGGTGTATTGATACCAACAAACCTGTATTAATACCAGCGAGCCTGTATCAATACATACACTTCTATATCGATTCTTATTGGCCAAAAATTATGGTTTTAGCTATGACATAACCCTATATCAATATAAACACCCTTAGTATCGATACCACTGCTATAACATGGCCTGGATATGAATCATGACCAGCTTGACTTAAAATGACGAGTGTACCCCTTATTCCTATATACATTAATATATCATTATTTTTTTAATTTTTAAGGGCCATATCATTATTATTTTCCTTGTTTTTCATGTCTGGGGACTGAGTAGTTGACATGAATCACTTATTTGACTTAACGCTAAATAGATGTTATGAAACAACCATTTTTTTGGGTTGCCACTAATTTTTGCCAAGTGAGATTGATCACCTATCGGAGTTTGTATTTTTAGGGTTACGAAACCCATAAAAACAAATTCAAGATCTATGAAAATACCTGAGATCACATGAAAGGGGCCCTGAGTCTTTTACAATCAGAAGTAAAGATCGACCTTCTCGTAATGCTCGATAATCGATAACTTATTGATCATATGTTAACATAAAATTTGATTTTTATTCAATTTCAATATTTAATATTTATAATAGTTTATAAAACAAATTTATTATTTCATGTGACAAAATTGAGTTTTTAATAATTTTGAAAATCAAAATATCTTTCGCACCTTTCTGAAGAACTAGAAGGACATGAAAGTTTTTATCATTCTCTCTTGTATCGCACTGGAAAGCTAGTGGACTATGATAAGTTTTAAAAATCAATATATAATTTGTACCCCATTGGAAAACCGGTGGAATATAAAAGTTTCTATTTTTTTAAAATTTATGAGAAATCCCAATTTGAAAAGGATATTTTGTTATTAAAATAACCCATAGAACCTTTCTCGAGAGAAATTTCATGTATTATTTTAGTTAGGAGACATTGTCTTAATTTTATAAAATTTTTTAATTTTATTAAAAATATTAATAGAATATCCTAAGACCCGGAGATAGTCTAACATGATGAACCTATCCCTAATGTGTACTTTTAACATGAAAGTATCCCAATTATCACATTAGGCTTGGTTCTAATGTAAAATTATGAAAATGCCCTTGTGCTATACCTTCGACATGAAAGTATTTTTGTAACCCTAAAAGACTTAAAAATGATCATAAAAGGGTGAACCTATCCTAAATATACACCTTTGGCATAAAAGCATCAAAGTGACTACCTAGGACTCAATTCTAGAGAAATTTATCAAAATACCCTTACGATATACCTTTAACTTAAAAGTATCCTTGTAATCCTAAGGACTCTAAAATCACAAGAACCAATCATTTCACTGTAAATAGGGAAATTAAGATTTTAAAATTGACTTAAAATGCAAAAATTACAATTAATCCCCAAAAATTTTCATAATTACACTACATACCTTAACAAAAAACCGAAGGAATATGGAAAGTTTTAATATTGTCTACATCCCTTTGGAGGACTGCAGGAACATTTCAAAATAACCAAAATACCCCTAGATAAATGATTTTTCCTAATGAGCTCAAAACTTTTCCATTTTTCAATTTAAACCCTACATAATAGAAAATCATAAATTAACACCAAACACATCATGAAAAATCACAAAAACCAAATCAATAATCATGAGAATAACTCAGCCAAACACCTACAACTTTAGAGCAAATTTTTTCAATTTTTATGATTTGGTCTTTAAATTGTTTTAATTTCACAATTTGGTCCCTACATAGAAAAACACCACAAAACATCATCAAACATATGAAAACAACATGTAAAACACAGCAAACATCCTCATGATGATTCAGCCAAAAATCTTTGGCCTTAAAACAAAGTTTTGTTTTTTTACGTTTTTACAAACTATTCCCTAAACTATGTAAAATTACAAATAGGACCTTAAATGTTAAAAATTGCCCAAATATGTTAAAAAATGCAGGAAACACTCCTTCCATGGTTCTATGGAATTTTGGCCAATAAAGAATGGCCTTAAAAATTTTAAACTTTTTACAGTTTATTCCTTAGACCTTTTAAAATTACAAAATAACCTAAAAAATGAAATCATCACAAAATTAGGCAAAAAAAACCTCAACAAAAATCCATATCAGATTCGACCAAGATGAAAAACAATCATACATCAAGATCTTCCAAAACAACTTCATAAAAATAACTAACAATAAATAACATCAAGCTTAAATACAAATAAAATCATAAAAAAAGTATATAAATATATTTATTAACATATTAACATGACAATATTTAGAAAAACAATGTAAATATAAACACATATATACAACATATCAATACTACGTTAACAACAATAATATTTCATAAAAAATCAAGCTACAATAAAGAAAATTAAATATAACAAAAAATATAAGAAATTGTTCATAGTCACCATGTTTAGCCTTTCAACATGGATTAAAATCCATGAGCTTTAACATGATTTTGACTCACAAAAAGAAAGAAAAATGCATGAAATGAACAAAAATTACAAGTTTTCTAAGTGATTATACCTTTAGAAAACTTAAAAGTTTGAAATATTTAGTGTTTTTTTTTTGTTGGAAGCTTAAAAGGAAGGATTCGGTGAAGGGCTAAAACAAAAGCCCTTAGCCAAAATGTTCCAATTTTTCCTTTTTTATCTTTTGGTAATTATTACTTTTAAATTTGATTTGATTTAAATTAATTAAGTTTGTCATTTTATGCATTGTGTAATCCATGACATCATTAAGCTCTAGAAAATTTTAGATGATATTTGTATATATTATGTAAAATTATACCATAAAAATTAATTAGAAAAACTAAATTGTAAAAATTAAAAATTATGTATTTGAAATAAAATTTAATATGATTTATTTAATTTAATCTAATAACAAAATCAATTCTAATGTTAAGAAGAAAACCATTAAAATTCCAAATTCAAAAAATTTAATGGGAAAAACCTTTATCGGGGAAGATTGTTATATGTAAAAAAAATACAAAACTCATAAAATAATTTGAATTTTCAAAAATTGATTTAATATGAATTTAATAATAATATGTAAAGAATTTTAAAAATTACAAATTCAGAAAAATCCTAGCAAAAAAATTACGAAGCAGAAAACTCCGTATCTTGAAAATAAAAAAATTTAAAAAAAATAAAAACTTATAAAATAAATTGAATATTAAAAACTTGATTTAATGTGAATTTAAAAATAATATTTGAAGAATTTTAAAATTATAAACTCAGAAAAATCCTACTAGAAAAATTTATGAAGTAGAAAACTCCGTATTTAGGAAATAAAAAAATTTTAAAAATATGTTTAAATTTTATAAAAATGAATTTTATTCAACACATTAGTTAAAATATTAATTTATAAGAAATAATAAAAATGAAAATCTGACATCCGAAATAAACATAACCATTTTTAGTTACTTTATTAAACCCTATGATATCAACCATTGCTAATTGACTCGCCAAAGCTTCTAGAGTTGCTACTTAAGCATCATACCTCCATGGCAAATGTTTATTATCCTTATATGAAAAAGGTGTTAAAGTTTGAATGATGAGCTTTGGAAAAGTTTCATTTTTTAGGAGGTGTAGGCATCAGTTGATTACAATAAATAATAAGGGTGCAACCAACACTATAAGATGGTTGTGATGGCCCTCCACTAGTCATATTAATTAATTTTTCTTCCTCTCAAATAGTTTTGCATAAAATTCAATTTCTCCTTTGTCCACCATCCTTTGAATTAAAGTTAAAAAAGCTGAACTATTCTGTAAGTTATGCCTTTGGGTGGTATGAAACTTACAAAAGTTCATTCCAAAAATTGATTGCAATCTGTATATTTATGATTCTAACAAAGAGTCAGCCTTCAGTCAAAATTGCCATAATGTTTTCCATTGAGGTCTTAATCTCTTGAACATCTTTCTTCACTCATTGCTCTTCCTCGATAATAAGGCATTAACTCCAGGTTCAGGATGGTTACTTAAAGAATTTGCTACAACCTTGGGTCTCAAATCATTGTCAAATCTAAAAGCACCTTTTTCAATAAGACTTTAAAGCTTTCTCTTAAAAGTAAGGCAATTTTAAATTGAATAACCCACTATTGCATGATATTTGCAGTAAGGATTTGGGTCATACCAACTAGAAAAGTTGCCCCCGTATGGTTTAGTAAAAAGCAAAGCTACTAATTAAGCCTCTAGAATTTTATCAAATATTTTTTTTCTAAAAATAAGGTAGAAGCTCGTAATAAGAACATAACTGATTGGTTTTTTAGGTTGATTGATTAGGATTTGGCCTTGTTTGATTTTGAAGGGGATTTGGGGTGGTGATTTGTGATGTTGATGGAACAAAAGGTTAAGATGCATTAAAAAATAGGTGTTTTGGGATTGTTCTCTTTGGCTCTAATAAAAAAAACCAAGGTTTCTCATAGAATAGTTGGCTGACATACTTAACAGATGAAGCTTTTTCTTTCTCTTTATCGAGTTTAGTCTTGTTTATATTAAAAGATTCACTGACCGCAATCTTTTCAGCTTTTACAGCAACTTCAATAATTTTTTTGGAGATGACGAGGTCGAAGAAATTCTTACTTACATTCCCTACTAGCTTATCATAGTATGGATGATGTAAAGTACTTATAAACATCATGGTTGTTTTCTTTTTAGTTAATGGAGGTTGCACCTAAGAAGCCATATATTTCCATCTCTAGGCATATTCTTTGAAAGATTCTATGGGCTTTTTCTCCATATTTTAAAGAGTTAGTTTACACACTCAACCATGTGTTTGTATTGTTGCAAAAAGAAACCAATTGGATTTGATTATGACTCAAATTGTTATACAAGTTTAATGTTGATCCTAATAAACTTTCTTAAAAATAATGGATAAGAAGCTTGCCGTCATGTGAAAATCTGACCATTTTTTGAATAAACATCATAATGTGAGCTTGTGGGGAAATGGTGCCCTTGTATTTATCAAATTTTGGTATTTTGAACTTTGACGGAATAACAAATCTAGTACTAAACTATGCTGATTTTCTTGACATCTACGCTGATGTAAAGCTCATCTTTTCTAATAGCCTTAAGTCTCTTTTCAAAAAGCTATAATTTTTTCTTTTCAATTTCTCCTTTAATTTTGCCTTTTTGCTTATGCTTTTCTTTTCATCAGGAACAAAGGTTGTTGATTATTATCATATAGGTCTAGCTCTTGTATCTACCCCTTAGATAAAGCACTAGAGTTAATAATAATGATTAGAGGCATCATAACTCCAGGAACATTTTGTTGTGCATTTTGCATGTTTGGTGTTTATGTTTCTTAAGTACCTGCAGGTGATATTTCAGGTTGCACCTCTAAACATCCCCTAGCAGGAATGCCAATAGTACCTTCTGGGTGTTGGCAGGCAAACTCACTTACCATAAGCAACTTCATTAATCTTGTGATTTGTAGTTGCAATTCTTGTTGTCTTTTAATCATGGCCTTTGGAACTGATGCTGTTTTTTTTCCAATCTTTCTAATCTTGTAATTGGTCTCTGGCCATTTTTCTTGCTTTGGATTAAGTATAATAACAATGATGGTTGTTTGGTGGGTCTCTCTAAGTTTTCAATGTTGAAACATTTAAAAAGGAGAATTCCAAATTTTGTTAAGTTAATTTTGCATTTGTTAATGAATATATGAATATGTATGTATATATGTTTGATGGATGTATGTATGATATGAATGTATGAATGCAATTGTAAGAACGCTTGCTTTAGCAAAAGATTCCAAGCTTATAAATTTTCATTGACTTTGTGAAGGATTACACATTGTTAATCATATATGGATTACATTCAAGAAAGGTCCTAACTTGGTCATACAATTGTTGAGCTCGTTTTAAAAATTCAAGTACAATAAGCCCATATTTGCCTATTGGATTAACCAGACCCTTCAAGACTTGGATTTTTTCCACCATCTTTTTGGCTTAAATGACCTCTGAGTGAATCTGTTTCATGAGATGATCAATGTAGAACTATCTACCAAGAGAATTCACTTTCCATCTTTCACATTCATCCTCAACCTGCCATAGTTTGCAATCTCAATATACATTCATTTCTTAATAGGCTTGAGCCCAAGCATCAGTGTCATTCTCTTGCTGGTGTAGTACTTGCCTCATGTCCTTAATAGTCATTTCAAAAATCTCTCTCCTGAAGTAGCTGTGATATTCTTTCTTGTTCTTCACCAAAGGTGTTCTTGAGTTGCTCATTTCTTTTTATAGATCTCTTTAGCTGAATATAAGTGTTAATATACACCCTTCACTCCTGTTCAAAAATGGTTGCCCTAGCTTTTTCTTTTAAGCCTTGTCTTTCCATATTCTTAACTCTTCACGAATCTTATGTATTTCTTTAGTCATCTAATTGGAAGTTCCATTTGAGCTCCTGGATATGCCAGCAAGCTTTATCTTTTTGTATTGCCTAACCCAGTCTTGTTTCATCTTTTAGACATCTTTTTCTTTAGCTTCCATCTTTATCTTTAGGTACGTAACTTCTTTTTGAAGAGCTAGTTTTTAGCACCCACTCTTCTTTGATCTCTTGCCGCTTCCTTTTTCATCAAATCAACTTCAAAAAAATATAGAGGGCTTTGGTTGGATGGATACTCAAGGACTAACTCCATTTTTACCTAGGATAATCAAATTACACCCTTAGATACTCCTCAAAACATCATATCTAGGGGCAACCTAATCCATATAAGTATGTAACCCTAACTCATACCTTTCTTTCCAATGTAAGCTAGTCAGCTTAAGTAAATTTCGATAACCTTCACCATAATACTCTGAATCCATACTGGCTAAACCAAAAGCCATCGGAATAAATTGCCACGACCTATACTAGCGTCGAACCAACAGCATTGCATACCCTATAGTACTCATAAACCAAGCAAAGGCACAAAGAATAAATGACCACATCGATACATAAAAGGTTTAAATGAAAACCAAGGGGCTCTCCATGTTATATAATTAGGGGCCATATTCTTCAATACCTCAACCCATTGATTCTTAACTCCAAACTTGGGCCATTTCTTCTTGATGAATTCTTAGAGAAGAACACAATGTGAAAAATAGGGCTTCACTTTATTGGCACTTTCACCCCAAAGATAACTTCAGCCCTAAATGTATAATAATAATGCACTCCTAAAAAATACCACGATCTATTTTTTGACATGCATTGAGTGCTCAAATTATTTCAACTAAAATGGCAAGGGATAGATGCATATTTCTTTACAACCAATCAAAACAATCTACCACAGTTGCTTCGACATGTCCAAGTATCCTTGGGAAAAAAAGTAAGCCACATATAGCTAAAGCAAATGTATCGAGGGTTTCTTCCTTATCTGAGCATAGTCTAATGTATCCTTATAGAAATTTGCATGATAATACTGGTATTCCCTTTTTTTCTCAATATATTGAGGGGCTAATTTGAGTTCTAGATCAAGAATTTACCTCAATTTCTTCTGAAAACTTGCTAGATTGTTTTCCTTGTAATAAATGGGTCTCATCTCCAAAGGTCCCAACCTAAGTAAAAATATGATTTATTTTATAGTTGGAGTCATGTTATGTTGATTATATGAGAAATATTGATATAAAGAATCCTAGAATTCTATTAAAGCACGAAAGAGTTGTTCATCCATTTGTATTTTGAGCAAGAAAATAATATGTCCATACTTCTTTATGAATCAGGTCTATTTTGCATTTCCTAAACTACTCCATATCTCAGTTAATTCTGATAAATTATTCTAACAGAGATCCAAGTGTTGATCTTTGGCAATTCTGGCATGAAATCTTTTGGTACATAGTCCCTATTTTCTTTTTTATTTAACTCGAACTCATCATGAACCTCCTTGAGTGTTTTGGAAACCACCACTGAATGTACTTGTTCACCTATGAAGGCTAATGAAAATTGAATTGAGCTGAAATTCTAATCCAAAGCAAGTCTCCCTATATGCAGATGAGAAATGCACCAAGAAAAGAAAAAGAATAATTAAGTTAGTATCCATAAGAAGTAATAAATCCAAATAATAACAAAATTTAATATGGAGAAATAATACCAAAAATAAGTTATCTAAATAAACATAAATAATCAAATAAAAGGAGAAAAGAAAGAGAAAGGTACATTTACCCTTTCATGTATCCCTAATTTTTGGCAACATCTAAAATTGAGTATGGTTTTAACTGGGAGGTCAATAAGGTTCACTATATAAGGTTTAGGTCAGACCTATAAATTGGTTCTCGAATTGCTCCCTAAGCCTAGAATGGACAATGACGTACCTTATCCTTACCCATTGTGGGTTTATGTCAGAAAGAATTCAATTCGAGTGGGAGTATCTCCCATGCCCATAATGAGGCTAACACCTTGGGCAGACGTAGGAATTTACACCCAGTAGGTTTTAAACTGCCTAGACAGAGGCTAACACCTCAAAAGGCAAAGCTACTTCACCTCTACTTGAAATATTAGGTATCTTATACCCCTTTTAGAGATCTAAAAAAGAGACTACTGTATGGATGCTTAGTGGGTGCAAAGCGATAAACAAACCTTTCTGACATAACAATGAAATCAAAACTTTCTAACCTGAATCCCCAAAAGAAACACAAAATGGATTAGTACAAAATAAATTTATTATTATTATTTATTATATATATATATTTAGAAATACTAGGAATTATAATTAAATATTGAATCCGAATTAATCAAAATTTAGTTAACATGAACTTAATTTTAGGCTTGACTTTCTAACTATCCCTAGTGGAGTTGCCAAGCTATCATAACATGGATCAATACAAATCCTAACCAACCCGACTTAAAATGGCAGGTGTACCCCTTATTCCTATATACATTAATATATCATTATTTTTTTGAATTTTTAGGGGCCATATCATTATTATTTTCCTTGTTTTTCATGTCTGGGGACTGAATTATCGAGATAAATCACTCATTCGACTTAAACTCTAATAGTTGGTATGAAACGACCATTTTTCTAGAGTCACCACCAATCTATTTTTGCTAGGTAAGATTGGTCACCTACCAGAGTTTGTACTTTTAGGGTTATAAAACCCATAAAAACAAACTTCGAGATCTACGAAAATACCAAAGATCACATGAAAGGGTTCAGAGTCGGTTACAATCACAAGTAAAGATCGACCTTTTTGTGATGCCCGACAACCAGTATCTTATTAATCATGCGTTAAAATAAATATTGATTTTTCTTTAATTTCAATATTTAATATTTCATTATAATTCCCATATATAATATTTTATGAAAACAATTTTATTGTCCCTTGTGAGAAAATTGGGTTTTTAATATTTTTGAAAATTAAAATATCTTCTGTACCCTTCTAGAGAATCGAAAGAGCACGAAAGCTTTTATCATCCTCTCTCGTACCTTATTGAAGAGCTAGTGGAATATGAAAGGTTGTAAAAATCAAAATATCTTTTGTACCCCACTGGAAAATTGATAGAATATAAAATGTTATTTTTTTAAATTTATGAAAAACACCAATTTTCACTTTGAAAAGGATAACTCTTTGTTAAAATAATCCATAGAACCCCTCTCATATTCTGGAAAAAATTTCACATATTATTTTAACTAAGAAACATTGACTTAATTATCTTAAAAAAATTCCATTTCTATTAAAAATATTAATAGAATATACTAACACCCGAAAATAGTCTAACAGATGAACATATCCCTAATGTGTACTTTAAGCATAAAATTATCCTAGTAATCACATAGGACTTGGTTCTAAAGCAAAATTATGAAAATGCCCTTAGGGTATACCTTCAACATGAAAGTATCTCAATAACCCTAAAAGACTAAAAATGATCATAAAAGGGTGAACCTATCCTAAATATAAACCTTTAGCATAAAAGCATCTCGGTGACTATACCAGACTGGCTCTAAGAAAATTACCAAAAAACCCCTGGGGCATATCTTTGATGTGAAAATATCTCAATAACCTTAAAAAAATACGAAAATGATCATAAAAACAAGAACTTATCCTAAATATACACCTTTGGCATAAAAGCATCCTAGTGATTACCTAAGACTCAGTTCTAAGAAAAATTACCAACATGCCCTTACGATATACCTTTGACATAAAATTATCCCGGTAATCTTAAGGACTCTAAAATGACAAGAAGTAATCATTTCACTCTAAATGAGGAAATTAAAATTTAAAAATTGACTCAAAATGTAAAAATGCAAGTAAACCACTAAAGTTTTCAAAATTATATTTCGTACCCTAACAAAAAATTGAAAGAATCCGAAAAGTTTTAATATTTTCTACACCTCTTTGGAAAACTAAACGAATGTTAGAAACATTTCAAAATAACCAAAATACCCCTAAATGAATGAATTTTCCTAATGAACTCAAAATTTTTTCATTTTTCAATTTAGTCCCTGCATAATAAAAAATCATACATCAATAGCAAACACATCATGAAAAATCACAAAAGCCACAACAAAAATCATGAGAATAATTCAACCAAACGCCTATGACCTCAAAGCAATTTTTTAATTTTTTACGATTGGGTCCCTAAATTATTTTAATTTTGCAATTTGGTCCCTCCATAGAAAAACATCACAAAACATCATCAAACATATGAAAATCAACATGTAAAACACGACAAACATCCTCATGATGATTCAGCCAAACATCTTTGGCCTTGAAACAAAATTTTTTATTTTTTTCAAATTAGTCCTTAAACTTTGTAAAATTACAAATAGGTCTAATATTTTAAAAAATACGTAAAACATGTATAAAAATGCATGAAACACTCTTCCCATGTTATCAGAGACTTTCGGCAAAGGAAGAATGGCTTTAAGAAAATTTTAAACCTTTTGCAATTTAGTCCCTAGACCTTTTAATATTACAAAATAACCTAGAAAACAGGAAATCATCAAAAAATTCAACATAAAAACAACAATAAAAATCCCTGATAGATTTGGCCAAGATGAAAAGTAATCATACATTAAGATCTTCCAACACAAATTCATAACAATTATTATAAATAAATATCATCAAACTTAAATACAAATAAAATCATAAAAAAATACATAAATATATATATCAACATATTATCATGAAAATAATAAGAAAAACAATGTAAATATAAACACATATATACAAGAAAATCACTATCACATCAACAACAACAATAATTCATAAAAAATCAAGCTATAATAAAAAAAATTAAATATAACAACAAAATATAAGAAATTGATCATAGTCACCATGTTTAGCCATGTCAACATGGATTAAAATCCATGACCTTTGACATGATTTTGACTCACAAAAAGAAAGAAACTGCATGAAATGAACAAAAATGACAAGTTTTCTGTGTGATTATACCTTTTGAAGACTTGAAAGTTTGAAATATTTTGTGTTTTTTTAGTGTCTTTTTTTTTGTTGGAACCCTAAACCTCTATTTTAGAACAACTTTCCCCTATTTATAAGGGATGGATTCGGCCAAAGGCTAAAAGAAAAGCCCTTGGCCGAAATGTTCTCGGATTTTCTAGTTTTTTCCTTTATTTACTTATTTATTATTTTTATTTTTTGGTAATTATTACCTTTTAGATATGATTTGATTTGATTTAAATTAATTAAGTTTGTCATTTTATGCATTATGTCATCCATGACATCATCAAGCTCTAGAAACTTTTAGATGATATTTATATATATTATGTAAAATTATACCAAAAACATTAATTGAAAGGACTAAATTGTAAAAATTAAAAATTATGTATTTGAAATAGAATTTCATATGATTACTTTAATTTAATCTAATAACAAAATTGATTCTTATGTTAAGAGAAAACCATTAAAATTTCAAACTCATAAAATTTTACGGGAAAAACCATTATCGGGAAAAAATTTATATATAAAAAAATGCAAAACTCATAAAATTGTTTGAATTTTCACAAAGTAATTTAATATGAATTTAATAATAATATTTAAAGAATTTTAAAAATTACAAACTCAGAAAAATCTTACCGAAAAAATTTGCAAAGTAGCAAAATTCCATATCTTAGAAACAGAAAAATTCTAAAAAAAACCTAAAAACTCTTAAAATAAATTGAATTTTAAAAACTAATTTAATGTGAATTTAACAATAATATTTGAAGAATTTTAAAAATTATAAACTTTGAAAAATCCCACTAGAAAAATTTACGAAGTTGAAAACTTCGTATTTATGAAATAAAAAATTCTAAAAATATTTTTAAATTTTATAGAAATAAATTTAATTCGACATATTAGTTACAATATCAATTTATAAAAAATAATAAAAAAGAAAATCTGACATCTGAAACAATTTTTATCAGGAATGCCAAAATGAATTTAACAAATTTAATAAATAAATTTAACAATTTGACAATTTATAAAAATTCAGATTTAATAAATAAATTTAACAATTTAACACTTGTGATATAAAATGCCAATATGAATTTTTTCTTGAATAGTTCTGATTTTTTGGGGTGCATATCAGCATAAATGTCACACAGATATCGATAAAAATATATGACGGTCAACTTCTCAAATTTTAAGAAAAATTTTAAAAAAAATTCCTAAAAGTGGGAATTTGACCATAATGTTATTTCATAAAAATGAATTTTTAAAATTTGATAAGAAAATATTCAAAAACAATTTTTCTCTTAAATATTCATCCTTTTTATCTAAAATTAGGACTCAAAATAGCACCTTTTTTGTCACGTACACATGAAGCTATTTAAATATGACTAAAAAGGTTTTGAAAATATGTAGTCTACCTTAGACTAGGGTGGCTGTTAAGTTCTTAATCTCGAATATTTAAGACCATTGGAGAAGGGGACAAAATTAGGTGTCTACAACCATTCTTCAAGTATCGATACAATGCCCTTTAGTATCGATACAACTAGTAAGATTTTGGAATTTGAATGACACAAGCCTTGCATCGATGCCTCACATACATATAAAAATCTAGATTTTTCTTACCTTTGACTCTCTAAACTCTTTACCTTAGCCGAGAATGGTAGGAACTTAACCTGTGCTTCTTCGAATGACTTTGATGGTGCCTCAGATGATGACTTTTAATACCTCGAGTGTTGGCTTGGACAAAATAAGATGTCTATAGCCCTCTACTATAATACGAGAAGTTTAATGTTTGAATCTCTTAATGAGCTAGGACCCTTCTCATCTTTGCATAACCTTTGGGATAGACCAACAAGCCATGTAAGAACCAACTTAGTAGGTAACTTAGCTTGCCAATTGCAACTGTATCCTAGATCAGTTAGGTGGTAACCTTTTACCTAAATACATCATATGCATTTCACCAACCATCACCTCTAATGTTTATGGGGTCAAGTTTGTAAGCATTTAGACAATACAACTTTATGTGAGTAAGGCCCATTAATTATAACTAAGCAGTTTGGGCGAAAGGGACCTTTAGGATAGCCCAACAAATCCTCACGTTCAGAACTCGGGTATCTTGTTATAAACGATGAAAGATGTCTGATCATGCTTAGGCATGGACTCAGTATTTAACAAGGGATTTTTATATCATTTATTTTAGGTCTCATTGCTTTGTTTGATTAGCATGCTTAGCATTTATTCAATCATATATCACATATATATAAATTCAAAAATAAATCTAACATATGTAATCTACTAGGATGATTATGGACTTTATCTATCTAGTTTCCTTGAGCAATTAGGAAACTAATTGGCCAAATTCCTAAGGATATCATATGAGGTCTTCACAAGTATTGAAGCTAATCTCTTTGGTCTTTTTTTTTGGCGCCATCTTTTTTACATCTTGGATTTACATAAATTATAATCTTAACCTAAATTTAAACTACAAGTCTATGTAATTGTTACATATCTTTGTAAGAAACCTCGAGTTACATTCGAGCAGAGTTAGGTGAGAAGAAAATTTATAACCCATCATTAAAAGAACAGGTAGGCTTTGCAAACCCTATTTATAAAATGAACACCAAAAGAAAAATTCAGCCATCCATAACCTAGTCACACTAAGGTCTAGTCCATAGTCATCATTTTGCTAACATAAAGATATTATAAGCATAAAAAGAAATAAGTATAGCCAATATCACTTGGTGATCTTGTGTGTCATTTGCATAAACCTCATCAAATAATTTTAGATAACTTATCAAATTATTTAGTAATTTCAGTTCCTTAACATGATTGACTCCCAAAAATGAAGAATCAAGAGTAAAAATTAACAAAAATAAGAAATTTGGTAAAAAACCTACCTTTAAAGCTTAGGAAACATAAGAAAATTTAAGTAATTTAATTGATTATATGGTTTTTGGTTTATGGAAGCCATTAACCTTCCATGAAAGCTTTCTCTCTTTTCTTTTTTAGAGAGAAGATTGGCCAAATGATGAAGAAGAACTCTTTGCCGTTAGCCTCCCCCCATTCTACCAAATTCTTTTCCTTTTTCTTCTGTTTTTTGTTTTATATTAATTTGATTTAATGTTATTTGATTTTGATTTGATGTAAATTAATTGCTTTTGTCATTTAGTGGCTTGTGTCATCTATGACATCATCTATTTCTAGAGATTTTGTGAGATATTTATAATATCTGTAAAATTATACCGTAAAAAAATAATTAGAAAGATAAAATTATAAAAATTAAAAATTATGTGTCTAAAATAAAATTTCATATAATTAATTTAATTTAATCTAATAATAAAACAATATTTTTATTTACAGAAAAAATATTAAAAGTGACAAACTCGTAAAATTTTACAAGAAAAAACCTTTATCGAAAAAAATTATTTTATGTAAAAAATGAAAAACTCATAAATAAATTAAAATTTTCAAAACTGATTTAATATGATTTAACCAATAATATTTGCAGAATTTAAAAATTATAAACTCAGAAAAATCTTACCGAAAAATTTTAAGTAGAAAACTTCGTGTCTCGGTAATAGAAAAAATTTTAAAACTTATAAAATAAATTGAATTTTTCAAAATTGTTTTAATTTGAATTAAATAATAATGTTTAAATAAATTTAAAAATTAGAAGCTCGTAAAAAATCTCACCGAAAAAAATTATGGAGTATAAAACCCGTATATCGGTAACAAAAAAATTCTAAAACTCCTAAAATAAATTAAAATTTTCAAAACTGATTCAATTTGAATTAAATGATAATATTTAAAGAAATTTAAAAATTACAAACTTGAAAAAATCTCATTAAAAAAATTTACAGAATATAAAACCCGTATCTTGGTAACAAAAAAAAATTCTAAAACTCATAAAATAAATTGAAATTTTCAAAATGATTTAAGATGGATTAAAAAATAATTTTAAATAATTTTAAAAATTATAAACTAAGAAAATTTGTTCAAAAAAATTTACGAAGTAAAATACTTCGTATTTGGAAATAGAAGAATTTCAAAAGAATAATGCAAAACTGATAAAATAAAAGGAAATTTTTTAAACTGATTTAATATGAATTAAATAAAAATATTTGAGGAATTTAAAATATATATATATATATATATAAACTTGGAAAAATCTTTCCAAAAAAATTCATAGAGTAAAAAACTCCGTATTTCTAAAATGAGAAAAATTCTAAAATTCATAACAAATAAATGAATTTTAAAAAACTGATTTAATAGTAGTGAAATATGAATATTTAAATAATTTTAAAATTCAAAACTTAAGAAAATTACATAAAAAATTTTACAGATAGCGAAAAGTTCATATTCTAGCAGCGAAAAAATTTCAAAAAAATACATTAAAAATTACATAAAATGAATTAAATAAAATATATTATTCAAAATATTAATTTATAAAATGATAAAAAAGAAAATCCAAAATTCAAAATTCCAAATTCCAAATAATTTTATCAAAAAATTTCACGAGTACAATACAAAATTAATTACAAAAATGAGCAACTTGACACCTTGTGGTATAAAATACCAACACAAATTTTTCATTGAATATTTCTAATTTTCGAAGTGCATATCAGCATAAATACTACGTAGTTATCAGTAAAAATATACGAAGGTCAATTTCTCAAATTTAACAAAAAATTTTAAAAATTTCCTAAAAATGAAAAATTTAACTATGATATCATCCGTAAAGGTAGATTTTCAAAATTTTGGCAAGAAAATATTAAAAATAATTTTTTCTTAAATATTCATCTTGTATATCCAAATGAGAGATCAAAATATGTCTTTTTTTTTTGTCTCGTGAACTTACAGTTATTTAAATTATGACTAAAAAGGTCTTGAAAATGTGTTGTTCATCTGAAAAAGATCGTTCTCAATGAGGATGGCCATTAAGTTCTCGATCTAGGATATTCAAGATTATTGGAAAAGAGACTCGAACGAAATTAGGTTGGAAATTTGACTATGATATCATCCGCAAAAGTGGATTTTCAAAATTTTGGCAAGAAAATATTCAAAATAATTTTTTCTTAAATATTCATCCTGTATATCCAAAATGAGAGATCAAAATATGTCTTTTTTTGTCTCATGAACTTACAGTTATTTAAATTATGACTAAAAAGGTCTTGAAAATGTGTTATTCATCTGAAAAAGATTGTTCTCAATGAGGATGGCCATTAAGTTCTCGATCTGGAATATTTAGGATTATTGGAAAAGAGACACGAATGAAATTAGGTGTCTACACCTTGGTACAATGAGTTATCATATTGTACATGCCAAAAGTCCTATATGCCCTTATTACTAGGTCATTTTAGTGTTTAAAATCATCCACTATATAATCCAATGATTACTCAGCTAAGAAGAGAACTTTTTTTAACATAAGACATAAAAAAAAAACCCCAAGCTCTCCCAAAAACTCTATTCCCGTAGCTCCCTTTCCACCCTTCCACAAACCCTTCCAAAACCTCTCGTTTCCCTCATCTCTACCCTAAAAACTATACTCTATAGCCACCATAAACAAAAGCTCTAACTTTTCATTCTTTTCGTGCTATTCCATAGAAAAGAAAAGGAAGAAAGCGAGCTTAAAGTTGTTGGATTGCTATTTAAGATATAGCTAGGGGCTCAAGCTTCCAATTGGGTATATTTTCTATCTTTTCTTCATTATTTTTTGTTTTTCTTCATCATTATCTTAGTGAACCTTGATGTTTCCATGACCCTATTAAGGCTTCCATGCATTATTGTGGCTTTGTTTGTGGTAGCCTTAGGATTTTGATCACATTTTTTATGCTTAAATGGTGTTTTGATGAACTAGAATGCCATATTTCTTATTGTCATTAAAATAGCCCCTGCTCTTGCATTGTTGCCATGTTTTTCTTTATCTTAAAATCATTATTTCATGTATGAATGCTAAGCCTAGCATATTTTGATCTTGACCATACCTTGGGATGCATTTTTACTATGATTTCTTTATTAAAGTGCATGGATAGTTTGCTGTTTTGAGTGACTATTCATGATTGATATCTTCATTTAGTTTAGTTTAGCATATGTTTGCTGAAATGCCTCTATGATGCTTGCAAAAATCTGTTTTCAAAGAAAACCCTAACTTAAGTCTATACTAACCTTAATCACTGGGAATTAGCATGGATTTAATGTTTCCAATATATTGGTTCTCCGATCTTGGGGATATATCTAACACAAATGTTTGGTATCATGGCCTCATTAGTCCAAATAAATTATGTTTTAATCCAAAGTCAAAAGTACTTTCAAATAATTAGTTTAAGCCTTGTTTCGAGCCTATCATTACTATTAGTGTGGATAGCGAATGGTTCAATAGCCTGCTTTACTAAAGTTGGACATTTTTGTTACTTCACTGCCATGGACCTCAGTGATTGGACATTCATATGTCTAATGCTTTGGAATGTGACCGTAAAAATCCTAACCTGAATAAACCTCTATTTTGGTACTAACAACATAGTGATCCCTATTTGAAAAATTATTTTTAGACTCAAAATGATTTTTGTGGAATTTTCTACCATTTTTCTTAGAAAAGGAATTGAATTAACTTTACATTTTTTTGGATATAGAAGTTATGATTTTTTAAACTTTTGCTGTCCAAAACCCTTAGAATCAGCAATTCACATTATTTTTAGGCAACTCTAACCCTTCAAATGATTTTTTTTGGATTCTTTAAGCATTTTTCTTGAAAAGCTTCTGAAGTTCCTTTTCTGAAAAAGGTATCATTTGCAATTTAATGATGCCTAATAAGTCTGGGATGATTTTTCAAAATTTATTGCTCTCTTTTTCTAGCACTTGCTAGCAATGCTAAACTTAGACCTGGTTTCAAAAATTAATCTTGTCTGAAAAATGATTTTCTACGATTTTTGAAATATTTTACATTAATCCTCATAGAGTTTTCTTTCAAATGGTGTCTCATTTGCGATTAGAAACCATCAGACCGAACCAAAAAAATTCAAGAGTACAATGTCATGTTGTTCCCTATGTTTGCTGAAATTGAGAAAATTCACTTAGATATTCTCGAACTATATTTTCTAGTCATTCCAATGACTCGGTATATTCAATAATTTCCCCCATGGTGCCATGAATCACAACATAGGTCCCTTTAAGCTCGAATCAAAACAAAAAAAATGTTTTCAAAATTAATTTCCCATTTCTGTTTAAAAAATTAACTTTCCAATTTAAAAGTCTTGTTTCTTCCTAAAAAAAATTTTGATTTTCAAAAACCACTCTAAATATCTTTTTTCGTGGCTATATACTAACCCTATTTTCTTTGAAGGGATACTCTAACCCTATTTTTTTGAGGGGATTTCCAACCCTGTTTTCTTTAAAGGGATGCGTCAATACCTCTTTTCAAAAATACATAAAAATCTAAGTCTCTCTTCTAGGCTTCCTTGGACCTTTAATCAAATTTTTATACCTGAGACGACCATCAAATCCAAACATGCTTCAAAATGTCAATTCAGTTATTTTTCAATAATCGAGGTCAATTACGAGATACATCCCAACCTCCCTTCTATTTTGTTTTTGTGTATTCATCTTTAATGCAACTTCTATTATATTTTCTTTTGTTTTACTAACTCATTTATCTTCTTGATGATGATTTGCATTTATGCTTTCAAAAAAATCTAATTTCATTTAACCCCAGGTAATGTTCTACGTTAATATCCCTCCGATGCTTGACATAGAGTATCCTCTTCTAGATCAATCAAGACCTTATTTATTGAATCTTCTATGTTTCTCCTCCCTCCTAGGTTACATAGAGAGATATTAATTAAACTTGTATCATAAAACCTAGATTTAATATTTAAAAATTTATATTCATAAGAAAGGGATTACACATAAATAATGATTGCATAAAAAATCAAGGAAAACAGAGACTTCGATAATTTCTGGCTAAATGGCAAGAATTTTAGGCATTATGGAGGTGCTAGTCCTTCCCCACGCGTAATCGACTCCCAAACCCTTTTAAAATAAACTCTGGTATATGCAGTCCATAAAATCCATGTTCTAACTTTCATAACTTGGAATCATCATTTTTTATAGATAAGCCAAAAATGATCAGGGGTGACTCCAGTCATGGTCATTTGGTAATGGCCATCCGAGATCAATTGGATGAGTAATTCATTCGATGGTCCTCCCTACGACTTTCACTTTATCATGCCTAATTCAAATCCCAATCAAAGGGATAACCCAAAGGCAAACTCCTTCTCCCATTATTTTTAAGTCATAGCGCATCATGCAAAATCGAGGGCACATTACAACAAGGGCTATAATGTCAATAAAATAATAAGGATAATCATTAAAGTTGTAAAGCTTTACTTAATGATTGAAATTGCAACTTATTAACTACAAGATGCTTTGGTTCATGATGGATATAAATATAACATGACTTATAGACTATCTCTAAGAAGTAAACATAATTATAATAAGTTTAATGGGCTAGACTTCATTGACTAAGCCCACATTGAATGTCATATCTAAGAATAGCCCACTGAGTTAAGGGTAGTCTATTAAGTTCATATTGATGACCTTGATCAAGACATATTGTGATGATAGCTGGTATGATGCTTGAGCTCCAAATAGAGTAAGTGGCTATTTAAGCTTATGAAATCATCTAAAACCATAAAGAATTGTTTTATAAGGACAATCGTAATGAAAGGTTTGACATCCGTAAGGAATTGTTTTTAAGCAAGATGTCAAAAGATAGTCTAATCAGGCCTTATGTGATGGGATGTATTTCAAAATCTTAGGCACTTTAGATGGATCATAATACATGCATTGTCCATATACTTTCTTTTCCAGACAGATAATGGAGATGACAAGGTATATGCCTCATAGTGGAGAGCTAGATTTATAGAGTAAAAATTTCCAGGAAGATTTTGATATGATCAAAGTTAGGAAACTTACAAAAGTTTTAATATTAAAAATATATTGAGATTAATTTACTTCTCTTGGTATATGATACCTAAAAGTTGGTGCTTAAATATGTATGACATATTATGAGGCCCAAATAAAAGGAGTAATAAAGATGGACCACAAAAAATGACAACCTTGTTGATGATAATCAAAACTTACCTTTTTGATTAGTGTTTAAAAAACATAAATCTTAATTTATTCATAAATATAAGATGTTTATTTTTGAATTTACGTACCAATTAAGGATGACTGCCGGCATTTGATGTCAAGGTTAGATTTAGTCTTCATTGAATGAATTATTAACCATAGAATTTGTTCTATTTTATGGTCACATTATCCTCAAACATACACTCGCAATTGCATTGAGAATACTAAACCACCTATAATTTAGAAGATTCAAAAATAATTGTTGAATCCAATTCCCTTTAAATCTATGCATGTAGGTTTTAGTGGGAGGCATTTATTATTCTTTACAAATTAAAGATCATAATTTGCCTTAGTGATAAATAGCCATGATGTTAAAATACAATTATTTGGAGAGTGTTCCAAACTAGATAGGATTGCATGTTTATACACTAAAGGTCATAAACAAACTCTTTTGTTTAGGCTCACAAAAAGAATTACATTTGGATTGTTAGCTTGCAAGCTAATAAAAGAATCCTAATAGTTGTTAAAGTAACAACTGAGTCATATACTTAGAATTTAGGTCTCGTTGTAATCTGAATAGTTAATGGCCTTGACAAGGAGATTATCATGAATATGACCAAAACATATTCTTAAATTAGTACTAAAGTTTTGTACAAGTTGAGACATGATTGCTAATCAAAAGAGTTTGGCATTTGATGTGTTAGTGATTAGCTTAGTGCAAGTGGGAGATGTTAGTATATGCCCTAGAGCCAATTAGATTGGATGAAGCATAAAATAGTTAATAATGCAAACTAATCACTTTAGTTGGTGATTCAAGGTTTTCCTTCATGTTAGTGGCATGATTGATACTCTTGCAAACACTAATTGGATGAAGCCTCTAAAACACAATGGTATTGTAAAGTTAGTAACAAGTTACGATGATGAGAACTTTAAGCATAAAAGCCATGTTTCTAAAAATGTTCCTAGTCATCGTATTGTCAAGACAAGGCATTGATAATGCACAAAGACTAACTTATGCTAAGCCTTTATGCATTTGATGCATACAACTCTTTGATTTTATGGAAGTTGAAGAATAGAGATACTTGGGGATAGCTATAGGTGCTTGTTTTGTGGAAACAAGTTCATTGAATATAGCCCGTATGAGAACTTTATTTGGTATAAGTCATTGAAATGTCTATTAAATTTATTCTCATGTGCTAGTCATGTACATTAGCCCTTAGGCTTGTGATATCAAGTGTTGCGACGTGGCCTTACCTAGCATTATGCCCTGCCTGAATCGCTCAGATGATGTGCAAGACTTAAAAAGAGAATTTTATCGGGAATGGGAAATGTTACCTTTGAGTTATTCCTTGATCAGGATTTGAATTAGACATTATGAGATGATAACAAGGGGGAGATCATTGGACAAGTCGCTCGTCTAATCCGTATTGGGTGGCCACAATGAAGTGGCTAAAGATTTAGAGTCACTACCAATCATTGGGTTAGGTTTGATCAAATGCCTATTGAAAATGATGTTTCGAGTTATGAAACTCAAATCATAGGTTTCAACGTCTACAAGGTCTAGAGATTTATTGGTTGGATTTGGGAGTTGGTTACGCATAGGGAAGGATTAGCACCCCTATGATGCTTAAAATTGATTTTCTCTATTTCGTCTTACTTAGGTTTCAATTTTCTCTGTTTTGTCTTATTATTTTTTTGATATAATCCCCTTTGAATGCATGAATTTCATGTAAAAATTGAAATATGAGTTTTGAAGAAAAATTTACATCACGTATACGCCTTAAAGATGTAAGGAACATTGGATTTTTGATAAAAGGATTTTTGGATTTAATTTTGAAAATCGAATATTTCATGTCAAGCACTGGAGAAATACCAACAATGAACATTGCCTTGTAGTTTTCAAAAATAATCTGAAAATATGTACGCAAAATAAAACCACAGAAAGAAACATGTTAGTAAGGTGAAAATGAGCATAATAACTTTGCGTAACAATAAACACAAAATCATAAAAATAGGAGGGACAATCAGAATGTATCTTATAATTATCTTTGATTATTGCAAAATAACCAGAATGACAATTTTGAGACATGTTTGGACTCAATGGTCATTTGAGGTATGAAAAAATGTTTTGATTAAAAAGCCCAGGGAAGTCCAGAAAAGAGAAGATTTTTTCTCTGAGTAAAAAGTGAGGTTGGAGTATCCTCTCGGAAGATAGTGTTGGAGTATCCCAATGGCAATGATTTTTGATTTTTTTGTATCGAGGTTTTGGTTAAAAAGCTCGGTGACTTTTAAGAGAGAGAATATTCAAGTTATTGAGTGAAAAAAGGGGTTAGAGTATCCCTAATGGTGAAAGTTTTAATGATTTGTAGAATTTCAATGAAGTTTGTAAAAGTAGGGTTGGAGTATCTTTTCAAAGTAGAGGTTAAGTATCCCCAAAGGTGAAAATTTTTTGTGATTTTTGAAAAAGGAAATATTTAGTGAAAGTAAGTATTTTGAAATTAAAGCTAGTGATTCGATTGAAAGATAAAATTGATTTTTGTTTGGCCTTGATCCAAGTCTCGTAGAACTCGTTTGGTGATTTGTGACTCCAAGAAGAGTTTATCGGACACATGTTAAGACATTCAAATGTCTCAAAATGATGGTTCAAGAAAGTTAATTTATTATTATTTTTTAAGTAAAAAAATAAGGGACAACATTGTGCTATCTCTCTTCTCGAAATTATTCCAAGCAAATTTAGAAGTTTCAGGTGTTGAACAAGGTACCATCAGAAAGGTAACTCGATGAGGTTTAACGTAAAAATATTGCATAAATGCTGAAAAATTGCTTTCTAGGTGGAATTAATTTTCAAAGTTGAGGTCATTTTAGCATTGACAGCATGTGCAGGGAAATGATGTAATCAATTTTGAAAAATCGCGTTGAACTCATTCAGGATCGTTAAATCACAAATGATAACTTTCCAAAAATGAAATTTTACATAGTTTTTAGGAAAAATATTTTAAAAATTCAAAAAAATCATATGATAGGTTAAAAAAAGAATCTAAATCGTTGATTCAAGGGGTTTTGGATAACATCAGTTCAAAAAATCTTAACTTTCTCACTTGAAATGATTTGGGGGAAATGAGACGCCATAAGGAATGTAATTTGATGTTCTTTAACTTAAAAATATCAAAAAATTCTAGAAAAATCGTTTATAGCTTGAAAATGATTTTTCAAGTCATGACTATGTTGCTGCCAAGGCAAAAATGAGGTGTTATTCGATTTTTCAGGTTTCTTGGGGTCACACTCAAGCCATGGACATCTGAACATCTATGACACAGAGAATAGGATGACATAGGCATCACAAGTTCATTCCACAATCTCAAAGTAGTTTAGGGTGAAGAAACAACTCGTTGACCATGCCATAAACAAGGGCGTTAAACTCAAGATCAAGGCCTAACATTTTTAACAAATAAAAAGGTTTTTTTTTTAAAAAAAATAGCATTTTGAAGCTTATTTAACCATGAGTCCAGACCTAGAAAACTTGATTTATCCATAAAATTTAAGGATTAATTTAGTGAAAACATTAAATCCATGCTAGTTTCCATCTATTGAAGGTAGCATAGACTTAACTTAGATGGTTTAAGTTAAAAATCAGATTTTTACAGCCAACAAACACAAAAGAGGTGGCATCAAGATAGCATTTTTAATCATGTAAAGAACATAAACATGGCATATTAGGCAAATATATGCTAGAGTAACAGATAAGACAACACTTTTATCACATGAAACATGCTAAAAAATGCAAGAAGTGCAAATAAATGCATGAACCATTAAGAGGATGCTCATGTTAACATAAAAGATGGTATAAACATATGAGGAAATCTTTCCATGTCATGAAACAAATGGTAGACAATTTTTATAGCATCAAAGACATGATTTCTATGCCATCTAGCCACAATAAAACATCACCAAGCTTAATGGAAATTTAAACAGCTTGAAATATTAAAGTATCATCATATATTATGCATGGAAGATAGTGGAGAATGCCAAGAATCAATAAAACAATGACTATTCTAAGATGAATCATGAAAAATGTGATTTTTTGCCATTTAAACAACATCAAGGCTTCAACAACTCAAAATATCACCAAAACAAACTCAAAGATGCATGCTTTCCTAGAAAGATCATAGCTTCATGAGTATTGGTTGGCTAGAATGACATGAGATGTGTATGAATGCAAAGAAAATGAGAGAAAAGTGTAGCAAATATACCAACAAAGCTTTGCAAAACTCTTCTTTTGCTTGTATCCTTAAGCTATAACTTTTGTGTTCTAATGGTTTTTTTTTTTGTTTTTTGGTTTTAGCTCCCTTTTTTTTTCCCTTTACTTGCTATAGATGAGCAAGAAAAAGTAGCCAATATGAACTTTTTGGTATCACCATGGATGGGGAGGATCTTGGTGGTAAAAAGAGTAGAAAATGGAAATTTTGGAAGGGTTTTGGAGGTTTCTTTCGGAGAGCTACGAAAAATGAAGAGTTTTTTTTCTTAAAAGTGAAGTATGCTGAGCGTGAATGTCTACTGAGCTTATAGACACCAAATTTTGTCCGGGTAGTTTTTGGGTCACTTGTTATTCAGAATAGTTCAATAAATTGGGCCACTTTTAATTTGGGTTTGTTAGATCCCGATTAATTAGGCCTAATTTATTTTAAATTATGCTTATTTTGAAAAATATAAAAAAAAAGAAAAAAATAAAACAGGGGTGGCCTATGTTTTGAACCCAAGCCACTTTTTTGAATTGGATTACTTATGAACTACACACCAAGCCTAAGTTTTTGTCATGAAATGACAATAACAAATGAAAAAGAATAAGAAAAACAAACAAAAAAAAAGAATGAATAGCTTAGGTTTTGAACCTAGGCCACTTTTTTGAATGGGTCAATTATGACCTATACACCAAGCCTAAGTTTCAATCATGGAGTGACGAAAACAAATGAAAATACAAAAAAAAAAAAAAGAAAGGATAAAAGAAAAAGTTGGAGCATGGCAACAACCCTTCTTTGTCCTTTTCTATATGCAATGGTAGCTTTTTCCATGGATCTAGTTCCCCAAACCACCTACCATTTCAAGCTTTTTGGTGCATATAATCACTAGAGGAAAGTAAAAAAGGGAAGAGAGTCCTTTAAAAAAATTTCCAAAAAAATAGCTTTTAAAAAAAACCTAGCAAAAAAGTCTCCAAGAAAATTAAAAAAAAAAGAACCATCCAAAAAAAAAATTTTGAAATAGGTTTTTCAGTTAAGGAGGTTCTAATGCTTCTTGGAGAATCCCAATGTGAAAAGGAAGGCCAAGCAAGGGAGAATAACAAACTGGAGTTTGAGAATGATCTAATGGTGAACGATTTTCAGATTTGAGGTAAAAGATTAAAACTTCTCTTATAGATCTAGGAAAATTTAAAAAGATTTAGGAAAATCTAACTCTGGATTTGGAAAAAGAAGGTCAAAAAGAGTCTAGCGATGAAGTTTGGGAGCCAACGACCATCGACAAGCAGTGGCTAACGTGGTGGCCAGTAATCGATTTTTGGTTTTTTATTTTGGTAAAAAGAAGAAAAAGAAAAAGGAAGAAGAAGAAAGAAAAAAAAGAAAAGAAAGAAAAATCTCTAGTTGTGATTGTCCTTATAGAAATAATTTTATAAGTTTGACATGATTTCATAAGCATTATAATCGCATTCTCTTTTGAGTTCAAGTGCCACTAGCTATCATCACAATATGGCTTAATCAAGGTCATCTATATGAACTTGATAGGCTGCATCTGAGTTAGTGATTCTTGGATGTGCCTTCTAACATGTATTAAGACAATCATAATACTTGTGGGACTAGTCAATGGAGTTTGGCCCATTAAACTTTTAGCATCATATATGTTAACTAAGTGATAGTTTATTAGTAATATTGTATTTATATCCAATATAAACGAAAACATTTTGTAGTTTAATTGCAATTTCAATCATTAAGTAAAGTATTAAACTTTAAAGATTATCCTTATTATTTTTAAAAAATAATGGCCCTCAACTACTATTTTGAGAAATTCAACACTTAAATTTCTTAATGAGCTAGGACACCTTTCATTCGTTCGTGACCTAAAGTGACTCAAGAAACCATGTAGAAACTAACTTAATAGGTAACTAACTCCTAGATCAGTTAAATGGCAACTCTTTGTATAAATGCATTATATAAATTTCACCTAATTACTACCTGTAATAACATAGGGTCAAGTTTGCAAATATTCAATAGCATAACATTAGTTGAGTAGGACCCTACATGACTTATGTAGTTCAACTAGTAGGCTTGACCATGAGTGATTGAATAAGTCTCCTTAGGACAAAACTTAGATATATTGCCATAAATATTGGAAGGCAACTAATCATGCCTAGACATGGACTTAAAATTTTACAAGGGATTTGTTTAATTATTATTAGGTCTTGTTGCTTTTTCTTGGTTGATTGATTGCCATGTAATGCATTCATTTGATCACATATATCACATATACAGAATTCAAAATTAAATCTAATATGCAATCTACTATGATGATTATGAACTTTATCTACCTAGTCTCCTTGAGCCATTAGGAAACTAGTTGACCAAATTTCTAGGAAATTAGTTTGTAGGCCTTGATGGAGATCACATTGGTCCTTTTTTCTTGGCACCATCTTCTTTACATCTTTGATTTAAATAAATTATAATCGTAGCTTAAATCTAAATCTAAAATTATTACGTAAAATTTTTATATCTTCGTAAGAAACCTCCAGTTATATTTAAGGGGAGCCAAGTACAAAAAGAATTTACAACCCCAAATATGAAAAGAAAAGGTAAGGTGTGTAGACCCTATTTATAAAAACACCAAAATGAAAATTTTAACCATCCACAACCTACTCATATTAATGTCTAGTCCATAACCAATAAGTTTGAAATTTAATATGCATAGCCAATGTTACTTGGTGATCTTGTGTGTAATTTGCATAAATCTCTCTAAGCCATTTGAAAAGATTTATCAAATTATTTAATAACTTTGATTTTCAAGTTAAACTTTTATTAAATTCCTAACTTTTAGGAAAGATGTCTTAAAATTGAAAATTATATTTAGGTTCTTATCTTAATTAAGACATTATCTAATTTTCAAAAAATGTCATTTTAATTTGGGCAAACCATTAGGCATGTATTTCTTTAACTAGTTGTCTATTTAAGACATTGTCTATCTTATAGAACATTTGTATTAGTTTGGTCAAGCTAACTTCCATAAATTGTTTCCAAACATTTCAAAAGAATTAGTTTTCAAAATAACAGTTTAAGACATTAAAATAAGAAAACCATTTTTATCTAAACATTTTAGTAAAATAGCTTACCAAATTTTAATTCTTTTAAGATACATTCATTTTAGGAAACCATTTACCCTCAACAAAAAGTTTGAAAACCATCCCAACTCTTAGGAATTTAAATTCCATAATGTAACAATCACTTAACCCATCTTGGATTCCACTTCTTAAATTTTAGGAATCAAATTCTTAAATTTAAGGAATTAGACTTATACTAGGAAAGAATGTCTATAAGGAAAATTTAAGTGCACTTCTAACTTTTAAGAGTTTAAGTTTACTAGGAAATAGTTTCCCAAATCAAATTTGAAAAGAAAACAAAAATTTTTGAAAATTCAAGGTGATGCCCTAACACATAACTTTTATGTGCAGTCACCTGCCTTCCCAGTAAGTCTTGGTGTTGTCATTTGCAACCCTTGTATAGCAACTTTTGCTTTAAGTAGCTGTTTCTTTTAGTGCTAAATGGTGGTCAATGCACACATACTTCACCATTTGGTTTTTACCTAATATACCTTTAAATCAAAAATCATATTCAAGAACTCAAGGCTACTCAAAAAATTCTAGAACAATGTGAAAAATTTTGAAAGGTAATTTTAGCAACCAAACAAAAAATAAAAAAAATCACCAAAATTAAAACATCATTATTGGCATGTTTAAGCCTTAAGTATGGACTTTCATAATTTTTGGATATGTTTAATCATGTCAAAACCATAACTAATTTAATTGTGTTCTTCAAAAAACCTACACCAAAATCAATCCAAATCAAACCCAAAGATGTTTCTTTTTACATATTTGTGCCATACAATCATGTAGTAAGGTTTAACATTGATGAAATCAATTTAAAACATCAAGATTTGCATAATAAAATAGTCAAAAATTGAAGCAAACAAGAAAATGTTTTTCTTGATGCAAGAATTGCTAATTGTACACATAAATCAATTTAATTTGATTATCACTAAGAATTAGCATGCAAGATCACATGTAATATACAAACCTTAAGCTTTGATACAACTGTGGGATAAATCTAGGCTCATGTATATCAAGATAGACATAAAATAAAAAAATACAATAAAAGATATTAATATACACTTGAATTTAACAAGATCTTTAGGAAGATTCTTACATGTGATCAAATTAACAATTAAAGCTTTTTCAAACATATGATAGAGACATATCCTTTCAAAAACTCATATTAAGTTTGTCCTTCTTTGCATGAACACAGCAATGGCATGATCAGGATAAGGTTTCTTCAAAGTCCCAAGAAGCAACAGTATCATTTCTTTAATGGTGATCCATATGAACAAGTGTTGGAGCCTTTTTAGAGGTTTGGGGATTCACTTGTGCTAGCAAGCTAATCTTATTAGGATCACAATCAAAAGGTAAATTTCTTGATTTCTCTTTTTTTCTCAAGAAGATAGTTATGGGGTTTGAGGTAAACTAAGAGAAGGTAAAAGAATCAAGATGCAACAATTGCAAGAATGCAATAAATCATGCGATAGACATTCTATTCTTTAAGCAGTGTGGCACATTATATGGGATATCGAATGATCTTGGCTAACATTAGGAATGATTCAAGAACAAGGGCTTTCCATCTTTTTGGTTGATAGCAACTAGGGTTGTATCCATGGTTATTCTTTTTGTCATGTAATATATATTAAATAAAAAAATTACCCATACTAATTAACTTAGGTTGGCCAACCATATTGGGCTTAGAGTCCAAATCACTTTAATCAATCAATATTAAATACCAATAATGAAGCAAAACTACTTAAACCCTTGTTGGGCCTTTGATCCACGTCACTAATTATTAGTTTCATTAGGCTAATTTACCTTAGTTAATATGTGATCAAAATTTGCCAAAGAAACCCAATCTTTATTCATGCACTGCTATAACATGTTTAGGATGCAAATCCCAACATATCGACGCAAGAAAAATCTTGTCTTTTGGAACAGGGCTCAATTGTCAAAACGAATCACTCATTCGACATTCTTGTATAGCTATTAAGAAATAGTTGGAAAATAGGAGTCATCACCGATCATTTTGGCTAAGTCTAATCGAACACCTCTTAAAGCAACTCCCTTTAAATTTTTTAAATTCATTTTAAAAAGATTGATTTTAATGTCTGCATTAAAATCAAGAGAAAATGGGTTAGGAGTCGATTACATGGAAAAGATTTGCATCCCCACGATGCTTTAAAATCATTACCATCTAGCCATATATTATCCAAAGTATGGTTTTCTCGATTTTAAATTTTAGTATTCATCCATACTCTATAAAAATATTATAATGAATTTCTAAAATGAATAATCTAAAATTTTGCTAAAAATTTTCTAAGCATCCCAAAATTCAACAAAACATAGAATTTTGCATTCTAGATTTAATGTTTAAGAAAGATATTTTCAAACTAAGGACTAAGCTAGACACTTTCCTCATAGAAATGGAAAAAAATTCAAAAAGATTTCCTAACCTAAAACTTACATTGATTAAATTAAAAAAAAAAACAAATGAGAATAATAAGCTAGACCAATTTGAAATGTATCTTGTGACCAACATCAGATACTTAGAAAAGTAACTGAATAATAATTAGAGGTTAGCTTAAATTCATGTCATGGTTTTTTTTAAAAGAAAACTAAACAAAGTTCCAAAATTTAAGGAAAAAAATGAATTTTTCAAAAGCATGGTTGGAAAACTAAGTAATTGGAAATTGATTAATAATTGAAAAACAAAGCATTTTATAAATAGTTTTAAGAAGAGGTTAAAAAGGATTTTAAGAAATCTAAAAGTCAAGCTTTGAAATGAATCTTTAAGAACCCACCACTCAGCATTTTAATGCCCTTGGACTTTCCCAAGGAGACCAAAAAACATCTATTCCAAGGTATTCAAATACCTTGAAAAACATCAGAGCAAAATTTTGAAACAATGCCCTTTACTAAAAATAAAAGATGGCTTTGACCGTTGTTGGCTTTCGAATTATTTCTCGACCCAAACGAACTACAAAAATTAAACAAGGCAGTGTTGGAATGATAACTCAACAAGATTGCACCAAAAAATAGTGTAAAATACCTAGAAAAGCATTTAAAGAGTGCAAATGCTTTTTCAATCAGGTTTAGCTATAGATTACAAAGTACCCAACAAAAAACGAAGACAAATTCATAAGTATTCAAATAAATTTGAAATAAGATGTGCAATACATTGTTGGAAAACTTATTCAATGTATTTTAATCTAAAAATACTAAAAAATTCTCAAAAAATAATTTGCTAGACCATTCATTCTGCTAGCTAGACATAGGGAGTCTATATAGCACATAAAGAAAAATTTATTCTTGACTTAAATGACCTTGAAATAAAAAATATAATACCTTTTCGAAAAACTAATTCACTATAATGTATCCTAAATTATCCTAAAAATCCCATAAAATCATTTCATGGGTGAATATTTTTACAACTAGACTTAACTGCAAGTGATAGTAGCTAAACTTGAGAATTGAGCACTTTTGGTTCAACGATGCATGCTCCACTTTTGAAATTTGCTTTTTTGATGTTTGAATATTCGTAAGTAGGGAATTAAGATGAACAATGTGGCACCAAGAACAAAACTGAAGAATTGTAACATGACTCAACTTTAACAGCTAAAAGCTAAACTTAAATTATAAGTGAAACATTCAAATGTCTTGCTTTCTATCACTTCTCACTTCCCTCCTTTAGAGACTCCTTCTAAACACTTGTGAAGCATCTAGAGCCTTCTTACTAAGGTTGGAAACTACCTTTAAACAACAATGAAACTCCTCTAATAAATGCAATGCCTTAATGCTTATCACAAGGCCATCAGTAATTGGGTTTAAAAAATCACTTTAGAAAAAATTTCATCAAACACTTGCTAATCTGACCAAAAGCCTAACAACAAACAAATAAAATCAAAGATCAAGTTAACAATTTATCATAGCCAAACCTAATTCATGCATTTCTAAGTTCACATTTCATCAAACATCATCAATGCATAAAAAAAAGCACAAGATCAACGTTATCCACCATAATCGAACCAAAGTTAAGGGAAATACACCATGGCTGAATTATTTCAACTTATTATTTAGTTTAAATTGTATCCATAATCAAGCATAACACAGATCAAAACTACATTAAAAAGGCAAGCACTTGGATACATATTTGGAAAATCAAAGCTAAGATTAAAGCACTTGGCTAATACTTCAAGCTCACTCGTCAAAGCCAAATCAAATCATAGATCAAGCAAGAAAACACAAATAGAAATTGAATTTCCCAAGAAAGGAATGAGAAAACATACATTTAAAGCTTTTCCTAAAGAATTTTCTTAGTTTTTTTCCTTCAAGAAAGTTGGGGGGGCTTGGAAAAAATCTAAAATCTTTTGTAAAATGAAGTCATTCTTGAAATCGCACCACTCTCATGTATTTATAGGCATTTGGTTGTTATTTTTCCCCTTCATCACACATATATAGCTATAAAGGTGTCTACTAACTAATTAACTTCCATTAACCACCTCTAACAAGCATTAGCAACTTTTTGTAAAAAGTTTAAATGCCTTTTAATTTAAAAAAATATTTGCAAATAAGACTTTACGCATGTGCTAGATCTATTTTGGCCATATGATGGAATTAACAATCTTGATTTCTTTTTTTGATCTAAGTAATTCTAATGTATTCGTTCAAAATTCCAATTGTATATTCCTTTTTATAGTTAAAACAGCCCCTAACAACTTTCTTATGAAAAATATAGATTTTCCTATCCCAGACTTCTTGGTTTAAGATCTTAAAAATTTGTTCTCTAAGCTTTCCTCATAACTTGAAATTAACTACACTTTCCCGATCTTCTTAAATGCTTAAATTCATAGTGGTGTAATCAATTTTGAATTTTGCATTTTTGAGCTCTAAAAATTTGAATGCCAACCTTTCCTGATATAATTAGCTTTGCTTTTAGTTGACTTTTAAGTTTTCATCAGCTTTCAAGTTTAACCCTTAAACCAGGCTTTTTTTGAATCTATATCTTCAATAATTGTTTTATCTCTTTTGAAAGGCATAAAGAAGCCAACTTCCACTTTACTTGATTTTTATGACTCAAGTCTTAGTTTTCCACATCCAAAACCTTTTCTATGAATTGCTCGATTAAGCACAAGTGCCTTTTTCTAATAAATTTACACTTTTTGAACTACTCCAAGGTGTAGGCTAAACCTTATAACCATTAATGCTTCATCCAATAGGATCTGAACTAAGACATACCAACTAACTTTTTAAAACCTAGAAGAAGTCAATTAGGGGGCTCAAACAATTTTCGGTGTCTATATTCACCATTCATCTAGTCCAAGATTAGAAAGCTAAATTTAATTCTCAATTAAATCTTTTCGCTCAAGTGAAACATTTCACATTTGCAAGTCTATAATCAATGTTATCATATAACACTAACTTGAATCAAGGCATGATTTTTGAATAACCCATTATTTAAAAATAAAAAATTTGATTCTCAATCAAATTTTTCAACAGGTGAAACTCTTTCAACTTGTCACAATTTAATTTAGCTAAGTCATCAATGTCTTCATAAGATAACCATATCCTCTTTGTAATATTAAGGAATTAAAATTTTGGATTTATCAAATCCTAATAATGCCTTAATATTTCTTAACTAAACTCTTCAATTAAGTCATCCAAATTTAACTTTTTATTCAATTAACTCAACTTAATTGAATCATAAGTTTAATCCAACAATATCATCCTATTGTATGTCCCATTAGGTTCCTAATAATGTAATTAATCTTTTTAACTACATTCATAGATCAAGATTTAGATCTACTGACCCATTATGACTACTCAAATGTTAAAGAGTAAAGATGACCTTTTTAAACTTTTCAATAACCGGCCTATTAGTGTAATTCGATTCTTTCACCTAGTATCTCAGAAAGACCATGATCATGTTACGGTGTCTACTTATGTCTCAATCTATGTTAATTCTTGGAGCATATGGTTAGCCTTATGAATTTAGAGAAATGATCTCTTTTAAATCATCATGAGTTGGCCATGTTAACTAAAGCTAAGAAACGAATAAGAAATGTCATTATCATCACCTAGAATGGTGAATTCTTTCTAGATTGCTTATCCACTTTGTATGTGCCATGCAATGCCTATAAACATCCTACCTTTGGCAACCATCAAAGTGGACCTTTTCATGATGATCTCTAACTATGACACTACCTATTCGAGATGATCTGGTATCTCTAGTCTGAGGATAATTTATATGATTAAGACATGCAAACATTTCCATAACCACTTAAGTGGCAGTATCAAATAGAGTTCTTACATAAGCAAAATGAACTTGTTTCCATAAAACAAACACCATATGTCATCCCAAGTATCCTTTATACTTCACGCTATGAGATTAGTTGCTTACTTCATAAATACGAAGATCATTAACAGGGGCTTCATCTAATTAGTGGTTTCATGATTATTCGTTAAACCATTAACATGAAAGAAAACCTTGAATCACTTGACTAAGTGATAAGTTTGTATTATTAACTAATATATGCCTCAGCTAAGCCAATTGGCTTTAGGGCATATGCTAACAATCCATAGCTTTCAAAATCTTCTCTAATTGCATGGAAAAAGATTCAAAAAGTATCTTAACTTGGAATATTGCCTTTTTTAAAAAAAATTAAATCCAATTTTTATGCATTTAACCAAAACTTATTTTTTACTTTGATGAAATGCATGTTGGAAATGAGAATGAGTCCCTAATTGAATAGTGCAAATTTGAATTACTTTAAAATGGCTTAGGATTTATATGACCATAAAATTTCCTATATTTCCTAATAGTCAGACAAAACATAAGAATTAAAAAAAAAATAGAAACCAGTACTTCAGAAAGGTATTTCATGTTTATTGTAGTTTTCGAAATTCTCTCTAATAGTATGGTGAAAGATTCAAAAATATTTAACATGGAATATTACGTTATAAAAGAAATATTTGAAAAAAATAAACCATGATGGAATGTATTTCTCTCTTTCATTCAAAGACATCAAATGTCTATGAGGATAGTTGAATACCTCAAAGGAGACTTAAATTGAAACCAATAAGTTCAGGCACTAAATTCTACTTAAATTAAGAAAGCTATTGAATGCCATTGTTGAAGGTGTATAGATACCTTATTAGCAATTTCTATTTTTGAAATTATCATTTTAAAATAAATGTAAATAATGGTGACGTAAAGACCAAAAAAAGTGTTTTTTGATTTTGGTCACAAAATAGGGCATCTTTGAATGCTAAAACTTCGGTTTTAGCTAATTAGGCTTTGGGTTTGATTTTTTTTTATATATGTTCAAATAGATGCTACCATAGTGATTTAAGACTAAAAAAAATTATTTTTGATTTTGGACATGAAGGTGGTATTTTGAACAATTAAGCTTTTAGATTTAGTAAATCGGGTTAGGGTTTATGCCAAAAGTTGGACTTTAGTAAAAAATTTATTTTTGCTTGAAAATGATCTTAAAAAGGCTTAAACATAATGATTTAGAGGATGAAAAAAATTTTGAAATTATGATTCAAAAATGATACTTTTGGGAGAGTTAAAAGTTTGGTTTTGCAAAAATTAAACTAGTGCATTTGGCCAAAAGGGTTAGGCTTTTAAATTTTTGATTTTTTATCAAAATGGTATAGAAAGGGGTTGACCATAAGGTTTTAGGGGTAGTGATAAAAAGTTTTAACTTTGAATAAAAAAATTAAACCTTTTTGTTTGTAGTTTTACTTCAACCTCAATTATTTGTTGTCTATTATACGTAATAATCATTAGAAAAAGCACACTGACCATGGAATGTTGAGTGACTGCATATCAAAATGAAATTGGGAGAAACTTTCAAAAATCATTTTAAAATAGCAAAAGGTTGGCTCCATGCAGTGAAATCTAAACCAAAATACTTTAGGGTCATAACTTTTTCACCCAAAGAAACCATCACAAAAAACAGTAGCATCTTTACTTGGAAGTCATCATAATAAGCATTTAACAAAACCCAATAAATATGTAAACTAAGGAGAATGCCAATGCCTAACTAAAGAGACCATAGTTAGCTACAATGAACATAACAACAACTCAAAACATTTTCTAAAAATGAAAGTTATTTATTTTTTTAAAAAATATTTTTAAAAACCTCCAAAAATTGAAGAATGGATGATGATCAACACAAAAAGAAGAAGAAAAGAAACTACTTTAACTAATGGACTAGAATGTTAAAAAATTAAGAAAATCTCATTTCTTTCTTAGTTTGTTTTCCTTCTTTATCTGTCCTTTTTCCCCCTGTTTGAGAGAGTTGTTTTGGAAGGTAAGGATGAGTGAATGAATGAAAAAAATTTGAAAGGGAGAGGGCTTTTACTTGCCTTGGCTAAAACCCTTTTAGTTATCTTAAGCTCTTCTTTCTTCCTCACATGCTACCTTCCTTAAGTTCACCTCCCCCTTGTGTACCAACACAACTTATTGGTCCTAAAATGGACAACTAATATCCTAATCAAAACCTAACCTCTTCCTATTAGTTCAAGAAAGCCATTTTACAGCCTTTTATTAAGGAAATTCACCCCTATAATTTTTAAATTTTTTCAATTAAGTCCTCAAAATATATTATTGCCAAATGATTGAAATGCCTTTGCTCCTTGGCCAAAATTACAAGGAATACTTAGGTACGTGAAACATGAAATTGGCATTAATTTTTAGGGAAAATTGCATTTTTTATTTCATTAATTTGCTTGTTTCGATTTGACTCTTAATTGAACCTCCAAAATCAAAATTCCTCCTTGATGTTTATAATTGTGGCCAACATCCCTCTATGGCATTCCACCAAAAGTGTGGATTCGCTAGACCTAAACCTCTCTAATTAACCTCTCGAGAATTTTCCCATTGGGGTTTTCATTGATTTTGCCATTAATTGTCCTCCATCAATATTTTTTTTAGATTCTTAATTTCACTTTAGCAAAGTCAATATCAAACTTTCTAACTCTTGCAATTTAATATCATGAAAGTCCTATTTATTTATTATTTTTACCTTTTCAATATTATCTTTTATTGACCAATTCCTTATCTTTCCTCAACTAACCTTTCTTGTATGCTCACTTTCTAAATGATATGGTTAATTTCATCATTGATCACCTTTTAAGGCTCTGATTTTAGAAGTCTTCTTTTTTTCTCGAACTTCGACTTTTTGGTTTGAACTCTTAATTTTTTTTACTTAACCTTTGACTTTTTAATCATACTTAGCCTTTGACTTTTTAATCAAGCCTTTCTTTGACTTCGATTGACTCAATTAATCATCCCATCATCTTTAGATAGCTTAATTAAGTCAGATTACACTCCTAATTTCACTTGTTTATCTCTCCATATCTCCAATTCCAATTTTCCCGATTTGGCACATTTTTTCATTTATGCAATTAAGATTACATACCATTGTTTTCCATCTAATTGGGCTTTGTACATGTTTTGATCATCTAATTAGGCCTTCTAGACATTGATACTTCATTCAACGGATCTAGGTTAAGAGATACCTACAAACAACCAAAATAAAAAATAAAAAAAAAAAATCGATTATGGGGCCTAAACAAAAGTAGGTGTCTACACTTTTTGTAAAATGTACCATTTCAGTTTTCCAACCATTCCAATTACCTTAACTTAGTCCTTTGTCATTAATATTCAATCTTGGAGGTAAGGGAAAGGAATATCTTTGGTGATCAAGGATCTTGAGAAAAAATTAATTTGAAAGTCTAAACAAAATTAAGTGTCTATAATATATGTCAATTGTTTACTCACTATTCTCCACAAATATATATAAAGATTGTTTCTATTACACATTTATACAAACTTTTAAAAAAGAGGTCTAGTAAAAAAATATAAAATTCATAGGTGATCCTTTTAAATGATACAATGTTTGTTAATCTTTTGCTTGAAAAAATAACTTAAAATTCTAAGAAAAATGAAAATAAATTAATGGATATAATTACATCAATAACATTACTTTGCTAATATGTCGTTTAAGAAACAAAATAAAAGATAATTATGTAATAATTATTTTCATTAAAACCATAAAATAAAAATGTCTTAATTTGCGTATTACTTTAAAAAATCAGTTCACTTCCATTTTAATTATTCATATAATTAATACTAATTTCTATTTTATATAGATAGCTCGTACATCAGGCGAGATTAAAACTAACTTATCTAAAATCAATTTGAGAAACTTGACAGTAATGGCTTTGGTCCAAAATAAGAAAGGATGGAATTATATATGGCGGCTATCCAATTATTTAGTTTAGTCAAGTCAATTAATTTAATCTACCGGTGAAGAAGTAGCCAATTCAATTTCAATAGAACTTTCTTTGGTGTCGACAAACGAAACCATGACTACAACATAATTATCCAATTCCATAGTCCATACTCATAATTTCTTATATAGTTAATACAATTATATTAATTATACACCTCTTTACGCTACCTGTTAATTAGTTTCTCGCTTTGGTATATAATTTGGATAGATGGGGAAGTTTCGACTACCCAAAAGTCCATACTCCAGGGTTTTTATGGATAAGATCAACGGTATTATTTCTAGAAAGATAGAATTAATTGTCTAATTCAGCAGCTAACAATGCTAACAACAGATCCATGTACGTTGTTAGCAACAAATCTTTTTTCACCTTTTTACTGCTTAATAGTTACATCAAGTTAATTACATTTAATTAATTATGATAATTTTTTATTAAAGCCAGACACAAAGCCCAATATGAAATTCATTCAACAGCTTAAAATGCACCTAAAATTTCACTCTCAATTTTTTCCCGCATGATAGTATATACGTCAAGACCACTGCCTTTAGAGTCACCATCATATTCATGTCTTGCTAATTTAATTCATTTTATGACAGATGATTTTATTATATATTCATTTACGAAGGTAAACAAGATATAATATATATATCACTGAGTTTTTCCATTATTATTAATTGATTTAAAGGTATCTTGCTTATCTAATTTGTTATATACAATACTTCATAGTAAAACTCTATACTGATCTATAACCTTTTATCAATGTTTTATTTTCCTTTATAATTTTTAAAAGTTATATTGACTATTACAATCTTTATCATCAATATTTCATTTTTGTCCATTATATTTAAAAGTTACATTTATCATCTTTAATCTGTAATTAGAATTTCATTTTCATCCACAACTTTTAAAAGTTTAATGTACCAATATTCATGACCTTTCTAAAGATTTTACCTTTCATCTATTATTAGTTACAGTTAAAAAAGTTATTAAATGTTAAAGTGAGCACTAATTGTCAAGTTACATAACATGATACATGCATGGTAAGATGCATAGCAAAGTTAGAATTATGTATGTCAATTATTTTTTGTGTTTAGGAAAAAAACACATTTGTTTTGATTGAACAAAATTTCTTTTCTTGAAAAGTAAAAAGACAATATTAATAATTTGAAGTTGAACAATTCAATGCAAAAACTAATTTTGAAGACATTAAACCATATATTTAAAAAAAAAAATTGGAAGATAAAAAATATTTTATATGGTATATTATGCTATATATAATATACTTTTCTAAATAAAATTTATCTTTATGTGAAAAGAAGGAACAAATTTGGGGGGAAAATGAAAATAAATATAATTTTTTTAGTCATTAGAAGAAATTGATTGGAAACTATCACAACGTGCTTGCGACACGAATTTTGAGCACATTGGATTGGATAATTAATTTCAAGGTTTTGTTGATCACTCTCGCAACATGGCTCGGATACGAATCTTGACCAACCCGACTTAAAATGATGGATGTACCCTTTATTCCTATATACATTGATATATCATTATTTTTTGCCATTTCATTATTAATATTGTTGTTGTTGTTGTTGTTATGATCATCATCATCATTATTTTTGTGTCTAGGGACTAGGTTGTCAAGATGAATCGCTTACTTGACTTAACCATAAATATTCATTACGAAATGACTATTTATTTTGAAGTCACCACCAACTTTTTTAGCTATGTGAGATTGTTCACCTATCGGAGCTTATGTTTTAAGGGTTACGAAGCCCATAAAAACAAAACTTGAGATCCACGTTGATACCAAAGATCATGTGAAAAGGTTTTGGAGTTGGTTACAATAATGAGTAAGGGTCAACCTTCTCATGATGCTCGAAAATCAATACCTTATTAATTGCGTGTTAAATTAAATTCTAATTTTTATTTAATTTCAATATTTAGTATTTAATTATAATTACCATATATAATAGTTTATCAAATAAATTTATTATTTTGAAAAAGTCAGATTTTTAATATTTTTGAAAATAAGAATATCTTTTACACTCTTTCGGTAAATCAAAAGAATACGAAATTTTTTATCGTTCTCTTTCGTACCCCGCTGGAAGGCCGATGGAATACGAAAGGTTTTAAAAATCAAAACATCTTTTGTATCCCGTTGGAAACCAGTGGAATGCAAAAGGTTTTATTTTTACAAAAATTAAAAAATCTTGACTTTTTTATTTCAAAAAGATATCTCGTTATTAAAATAATTCATAAAACCCCTTTCATATACTAGAAGAAATTTTACGTACTGTTTTAACTCTGATATATTACTTTTATTTTTAAAAATATCTGATTTTATTAAAAAATAATAAAATATCCTAAGACCCTAAAGTAGTCTACATGATGAACCTATCCCTAATGCGTACTTTCAAGATGAAAGTATCCTAATCACATAGGACTTGGTTCTAATGTGAAATTACTAAAATGTTCCTAAGGTCTGTCTTTGACATAGAAGTATCCCGGTAAGCCTAAGGGACTTGACAACTCTATAAAGGGACAAACCTATCTTTGTTATGCACCTTCGACATATATGTAACCCAGTGACCATAAAAGATTTGGTTTTAGGATAAATTACTAAACTACCCCCAAGGTTAATTTTGACATATACGTATCCCGATAACCTAAAGGGCTAATGACATCATAAACAAACGATCTACTCCTTCTATACACCTTCAACCTATAAGTATCCAGGTGATCACATAGGACTTGATTCTAGAAAAATTACTAAAACACTCCTATGGTGTACCTTTGACTATAAATATCTTGGTCACTAGAAGACTTTGAAATAATATGAAATGACAATTATAACCTCCATGGGTAACTTAGATATAAAAAATGACCTAAATTGAAAAAATTACTAATAGGTCCTTGAATTTTTCTAAAATTACATTTCGTACCCTAACGAAAAACAAAAAAAATACAGAAAGTTTAAATATTTTTTACACCCTTTCAAAGGACTGGAAAAATGTTAGAAATATTTTAAAATGGCAAAAATACCCCTAAATGAATGATTTTTCCTAATGTACTCAAAACTTTTCCATTTTTTTCAATTTAGTCCATATATAATAGAGAATCACAAATTAACACCAAACACATTATGGAAAAATTATGAAAACCACACTAAAATTCATGAAAATGATTTGGTCAAACACATATGGCCACAAAACAATTTTTTCATATTTTGAAAATTAGTCCCCAAACTTTTTAAAATTACAAAAAGGTCTCTAAAATGTTAAAAATGTCTAAAACATGTTAGAAATTGCAAGAAACACTCCTTTAAAGGCACTTAAGGCTTTCAACTAAGCAAGAATGGCCCTAAAAAATATTTTCAATATTTTACAACATAGTTTCTAGATTTCTTAATATTACAAAATAATCTGAAAACATACAATCACCACAAAATTAAGCATAAGAATGTCATCAATATATCCATTAGATTCGGTCAAGGCACAGAAAACAAACATACATCAATATTTTCCAACACAACATCATGAAATAACCATGAATAAATATCATCAAACTTACATAGAAAAAAAATCATAAAAATAAATATATAGATATATAAATATAAATATATTTATCAATATATTAACATAAAAATAAGTATATAAATATATTTATCGACATATGAACATGAAAATATTAAGAAAAACAATATAAACATAAACATATATATATATATAACAAAATCAACACCACATCAACAACAACAACATTTCATAAAAAAATCAAACTATAATTAAAAAAACCTAAATGTAACAACAAAATATAAGAATTGTTCATAGTCACCATGTTTAGCCTTTCAACATGGATGAAAATCCATAAGCTTTAACATGATTTAGACTAATCAAATAAACAAAAACTAAAGAAATTAAGTGTTTACCTTTAAAAAAAGCTCAAAAAACTAAGTAAAATTATTTTTTTTAGTGTTTTTTTTCTTTTAAACAGCCAAAGCCTTTATTTTGGAACAACCTTGCCTTATTTATTGGGGAAGATTCGACCAAGGTGTTGGACAAAACACCATGGCCGAAAGTCTTCTAGGATTTTCTAATTTTTTTCTTTTTTTATTGTTTTACATTTATTTTGATTTTATTTAACTTAATTAAGTTTATCATTTTATGGATTATGTCATCCATGACATCATCAAGTTCTAGAGAATTTTAGATTATTTTTGTACAATATATAAAATTATACCATAAAAATTAATTAGAAGGATTAAATTATAAATATAAAAAAATTATATATTTGAAATAAAATTTTATATGATCAATTTAATTTAATATAATAATAAAACCAATTTTAATGTTCAAGAAAACACCATTAAAATTCCAAACTGATAAAATTTTATGAGAAAAAACCTTACAGTTGAAAATTGTTATATGTAAAAAAAATGCAAAATTCATAAAATAAATTAAATTTTGAAAAACTAATAATTTAAATTAAACAATAATATCTGAAGAATTTTAAGAATTATAAACTAAGGAAAATCTTACCAAAAAAATTTGTGGAGTAAAAAACTCTGTATCTTAAAAATAAAAAAAATTTAAAAAATACAAAACTAATAAATTAAACTGAATTTTGAATAACTGATTTATTATGAATTGACCAAAAATATTTAGAGAATTTTAAAAATTATAAACTCAAAAAAATCTTACTAAAAAAATTACAGAGTAAAAAGTTCTGTATCTTAGAAATAGAAAAATTCTAAAAAATATGAAACTCACAAAATAAATTGATTATTGAAAAAGTGATTTATTTTGAATAAATCAATAATATTTGAAGAATTTTAAAATTTATAAAGTCAAAAAAATCTTAGCGAAAAATTTACAAAGTAAAAAGCTCCGTATCTTGGAAACGAGAAAATTTCAAAAATATTCAAATTTTATAAAAGTGAATTTTATTTAACACATTAATCAAAAATGTTAATTTATAAAAATAATCAATATAAAAACTTGAAATCCAAAATAATTTTTACCAAAAAACTTCACGAGTATGGTACTCGCTGCACTGTGAAAAATTCAAAATTAGTTGTTAAAATGGACAACTTGGCACCTTGTGGTATAAAATGCCAATATAAATTTTTCTTGAATATATTTTATTTTTTGAAGTGCGTATCGACATAATTACTGTACAAGTATCGGTAAAAATATATAATAGTCAACTTCCCATACTTTACAAAAGATTCTTCAAAAATTCTGAAAAATAGAAAATTTGACCATGATAACATCTGTAGAAATAAATTTCAAAATTTCATAAGTATAAAATTAAAAAATAATTATTTTATCTTGATATTTGTCTTTTTAATTGAGATTTGTTACCTATGACCATTGAAATGGCACTAATTTTATCATGTGTACCTGCGGTCATTTAAGCACAACCAGATAGGTTTTGAAAGTGTAAACTCCAGTAAAAGAAAATTTACTCCCATTTTGATAAGTACCTAATTTTCTATCTTGAATATATATTTTTTGGATTATCAAAGAATGGGCACAGTCAAAATTAGTGCCTATAGCTGCCGCTCTTTGGCCGTTGCTAAGAATTAGGAACAGGGCAAAAACCAAATAGACATAATTTTCTTCGAGCTGTATAAGCTTTTCTAAAATGTTTTTTTTAACATATATATGCCAACTGCATCATTTTTTCATACATATATAACTAACTGCATCAATTAATTTTTTTCATTTAAGTGCTAATTTCGCTGGAAGATTAAGCCAAAGCCATAATCTACTTTTAGGCTTGGTGCTAATTTCGAAGGGATATAGCCATCATCTACTTTTGGGCTTGGTGCCAATTAGGCTGAAGCCATCATCTATTTTTGGGCTTAGTGCCAATTTTGCCAGGAAATAGCCATCAACTACTATTAGGCTTGGTGTCGATTTCGAAAGGACATAACCATCATCTGCATTTAGGCTTGGTGCCAATTGTGATTAGATCAAAGCCATTATCTACTTTTGGGCTTAGTGGCAATTTTGCCTGGAAATAGCAATTAGTTGTTCTTGGGATTGGTGCTAGTTTCCAAGAGACATAACCTTCATCTACTTTTGGGCTTTTCATTATGGACACCAACATCAACTGGCTATCATTTCGACCAGTTACATCAGGCATTCATTTCTGGGCCAATTTTTTTCAAAGCCTTCTTCACCTACCTGACATAGGATCATGTGAAGAATTGATAGATTTCTTTAAAGCCTTCTTCACTTAACCAATAATAAGATCGCATGAGGAGATGATAGAAATCTATTAAAACTTTAAAAATCTTTCAGATGCTTCGAATATCACCATTGAAGCTTTGAAATTTTTTTAAATACTTCAAATATCACCATCGAAGCCTTAAAAATATTTTTGAATACTTCGAACATCACTATTGAAGCTTTGAAAACTTTTTCAAATACTTCAAATACCACCATCGAAGCCTTGAAAATTCTTTTAAATGCTTTGAATACCATTATCAAGGCCTTGAAAAATTCTACTAAATGCTTCGATTACCACCATCGAGGCCTTGAAAATTCTTTTAAATGCTTCAAATATCACCATTGAAGCTTTTTCAAAGCGTTCTTCACCTACCTGACAATAGGATTGCATTAAGAAGCAATAGATTTCATACATCATAAGGATTCCTATACGCCATCCAGACCTCATCAATCTGAGCCTTATTGTTGTCAATCATAAGCAATAGAGGCTGATTTGGTGTTTGCTCCTCAAAATCTTTCTTCTAATCTTGATTTAAAGAATTTATAAGTATTTAATTTTTCCTAAAAGCCATCAAATATCAAATTAGTGTTCACCAATTCAAAGATATAACTTATGCAATTGAATAAATATCTGTTCTAGGCATATTTACAAGCTTCTATTAAAATCATGAAAAATATCATAATTCATCAAAATTCCAGGATTTATGAAATGTGATCACCTTTTCATTTTGAATTGTAAGAGTATCTACTTGATCAAAATTTAAACAATTTTAAAATAATTTTAACCATGAATTTTCCAATGTCAAGGATAATGGATATGCCATATTCATCATAATGTTAAAGCTTTCTATGATCGATGATCACTTTTCGAGATATTTTTAAATGAGATGAATAAATTAATTTAAAGGCACAAATAAGGTGATACTGCTAAAATTTAATTTAAAACAATTAGTATAATAAGGTTTAGGTTTATCCATACCAAATTTAGTTAGATGTTCTTTCCATAGGAGTTCCTTGAAAGGCAAACAATCAAGTTATAACATTTTTTTGATTTTCAAATACAATTACTCGATAGGTGTTAAATTAATTTTAGTAAAAAATAAGTCTCAAAAGGTTAATTCAGAATATTTTGGCAAGTATCAATTTTTAACATAAGGTACAAAATTTTTGAAAGGTTATTTTGAAAGAAATCAATGTTTGGGATTTGATTCAACATTTTGCTAATATCATGAAATTTTTAAAGGTTTGGGATCATTTTTGAATTAGCATGGATGGGTTCTTTTTCTTTAGTGGCTACTTTTTCAGTCTAAGAGTGATTCCCAAGCCCTTAAGTTTGTTGTAGACTACTTTTTTTTGGGTTTTCACTTAGAACTTCATTTTTTTAATTGATTGCCCCATCATATTCTTGAAAGCTCAAAAATTATTTAAAAAATGAATTTAAAAGGAGCTTCTTAGGAATGGCCTAACAGCTCAAATAGCTATGCTTGATGAAAATGGATTTTGTTAGATATGTAATGTAGGCCATGGTTTAGGGTTTAGAAAGAAAAGGATAAATAGGCCTAAATTACGTGTTTTAAGGTAATTGAATCAAGGATCATTTTCTTTTAGAAAGGATTTAAACCAGCATTTCTTTCAAAATGAACAAATCTTCATTTCTTTAACTTTTTCTGTTTTTCATTTTCTTTAATTTTTCTTTTCTTTTTTCTTTTTTTTTGATTCTTTCTTTATCATATTTTTCTTTGTTCTTTATTCTGAAAGATCTTGAAATTTTTTTTATTCTTTACTTTGAATATTTGAACTTTCTTTAATCTTTATTATTTGCCTTATGACATTTGACTTGTTCTTTTTGTAACTTTAGATTGGAATTTTCCCTTTCTAATCTTAAAGCTTTGCTTCACTTACCCCCCATATGGAAAGTGATCTTTGATTAGGGTTCAAAGAAAAAATAAATCATTAAGCATGAAGGGGCCACAAAGGGATAATTTTCTATATCTGTGAAAAGTTAGAGAAAGAATGCCATTTTTCATTTCAAACAAAATCATTTGAGCTGGTAAGCATTTTGCTAAGATAAAAGGGTTATTTTCTTTTTGAAATTATTTTGAGTACCTCAATATGATGTTACACTTAATTTTTAAAGGCTTGAGGTATGCCCCTTAACATTATCAGCTCCACAACCACCAATAAATCATGGTTGTGGTTGAACCTTTGAGAGATAAAATCAAATTAGCATGGAAAAAAATCTCAGATTTCACATCTTATTTATTAGGTTTTGGATTGAAAAGATTTTATTCAAAAGAAAAGGAAATTTTTGGCTCATATTTAGTTTCATTCTTCCTAAATCAAGGATTTGGAAGAATGACATGAAAATTAGGGCAAAAGTTTATCCAAATGAGGGAGATCTCGGAATTACTATCATCATCTTAACATATATCGAACTATCATCATCTAAATCTTTTAGAAGCATAACCTATTTGTTCAACCTTTAAAGAATCCATAGAAAAGAATATTTGGGTTTGAAAGTTCTATGGTTATGAAAGGTTCATGATTGAATGTCTAGGACACTCATATATATGGAAATAAAGGATTTTTCTAAGAGAGTTCAACCTATTAGTAATTGTCTATTGCAACGTACCCTGGGGTGGATACTCGCGGATCAATGGGTGCACACGACTTAAAATATTTTCTTGACTTGGAAATGTCTTCTTGACCAAGACTTTTTTTAGCGATATGATGAGAACGAGAAAGTATGGATTCTCGACTTGTGATACATTAGGGGGGACCATAAGATGAATCGCTCATCTTATTGGTCGCGGATGACCATCATGAAATGGCCAATGCTTTGAGTCACCACCAATCATTTTGGGCTAGGCATGATCGGATGCCTATTGAAACCTATGATTTGAGCTACAAAACTCAAAACATCGATCCCGTGGTCTACATAATGCAAAGATTCACCATTTGGGTTCGGGAGTTGGTTACGCGCGATAAGGTACGAACCTCTTTGCGATGCCCGAAATCGGTACCTTACTAGCTATGTCTTATCTCGGTTTCAATTCTTTGATCGTAACTTGTCACTATTTCGATATAACCCTCTTCGAATGCATGAATCTTATAAAAATGATCTAGGTTTTGATAAAAAAAATTAATCTCATATACGCCCTGAAGAGATGGGGAATATAGAGATTTTTGATAAAAATGACCTTTGGATTTTACTTTGAAAATGGAATGTTCCACTTTGGGCACTGGAAATATACCCACACGGAACATTACCTTTAATTTGTTTGGAATGATTTGAAAATATGAATGCAAATAATCATCACAAAGAAATCATGTTAATAAGATAATAAATGAAATAACATAACATGGATCATTCAATGCAATGATAAAGAAAAGGGGCGGACTCTTGGACTTTATCTCGCTATTGGCATCAATTATCTAAGAATAACCAAATCGACAATTTTTGAGATGCATCTGGGTTACTTGATTAAACAAGGTTTATTTAACATATTCATAGAAGTCCGAAAAGGAGAAAAAAATTAATTGTAATTAAAAGATAGGGTTGGAGTATCCCTTCGAAAAGATGGGGTTAGAGTATCCCCATGGATAACAAATAGTTTTGACAAAGGAAGATTTTTACTTTAACAATTTTGAAAAATGGGGTTGGAGTGTCCCCTCGAAAATGCGGGGTTGGAGTATCCCCGTGGATGACAAAACTTCATGATTTAGAAAATGGGTGAGCATTCGATAATTTTTGGCAAAAAGATTTATTGTGAATGAGGATGATAAAGATGTAAAATATGTTTGTGCCTTGATATGAGCTTGTGGGAGGTTAAGGTATGCTCTCAAGTCTGATCGGGATGACATTAAGACATTCGAATGTCTCGAGACAAAATTCGGGAAAACAACTCAATTTTGACCAAAATCAAAAACAGGGGACAGCATCGCGCTATCTTGCTTCCCAAATTTATTCTAAATTGGTTCGAAGGATTTAGAAGGTGGACAAAACACAGTTAGAAAGGTAACTCGATTAGGGTCATTCTAAAAATATTTCCAATATCCCAAGAAGTCACTTTCCAAGGGAATAAATTTTCAAGTTCAGACTGATTGAGCTGTTGGCAGAGCATAGGAGTCACAAGGTATGTCAAAATTTGAAAAATTACCCCAGGCTCATGTGGTGTTGAAAAGTCACAAATAATACCTTTCCGAAAAGGGAATTTCATGAAAATTTTGGGAAAAATGCTTGAAAAATTTGGAAAAATCATTTAGTGGGCCTGAACGGCCCAACCAGAATACAAATTTGGATTCCAGAGGTTATGGACAGTTTAGACTTGAAAAATAATAACTTTCTTATTTGGAATGATCCAGGGGTGAATAAGATATCATTTTAAAACTAATTCGACATAATTTGAGAGAAAAATATCAAAAAATTCATGAAAAATCGTTTAAGAGTTTAAAGTGATTTTTCAATTTTAAATAGCCATGCTGCCAGCAGGGGACAAAGCAAAGCAGGGGATATTTCTTATTTTCCTTTTGTTTATGGGTCTACATTCGAGTCATTGACATTCGAACATCCATGACTGATGGGAAAGAGTGGCATGAGCATCACGAACTCATTTGCACAGCTCCGGAGTAGTTTGGGACAATGAAATAGTCCATTAATCATACCACTTAAGGTTTTGACTCAAAAACAAGGCATAAACATTTCGGGGATAAGTGTAAAGCCATTTTTGTTGGAAAATCAGAAGATTTGAGCTTGTTTAACCAAGATTCCAG
>JBBYHL010462214.1:0-14599 GCA_038381835.1 Adansonia madagascariensis | reverse complement strand
GTTTTAATTACCAAATGAACCAAAATGTCAAATATTCCAACGATTAAGGTTTAATGTTCAGATTATAAGTTAAAGGATTAAATCCAATAATTCATTAACAATTTTTTTTTTAAAAAAAAATCTGTTCTTTTTTCACCTTCCCTCAAAATCAAAATTAACCCCCTTTTTATTATTATTATTATTTTAATAGTAATTTTTAAGAACAAAAGTTTCAACTTTCAAGGGAAAGCGAAAGTCTTGGTCTCCTCGTGGAGTGCTGTCGTCTTCATTACTTCGTAGCTTGGAAAAAGAAGCAAAAACAACCAAAAAAAAAAAGAAAAACTTGAATTGGCCATTTCTTGTTGACCTGATCATTCCCCCCCCCCACCCAAAAAAAAAAAATCTTTAGTTCACACTCTTTCAAAACAAGTATCTCACTTCATATATATATATATATATATATATATATATATGTATATGTATGTATTTATCTTTAAAGCTTTTAATTTCGCGTCTTCAATTATGGTTTTGAATATTCAAACCATGACGTAGACCTTGCCTTCTCTTTCTCTCCTTTTTTTTTTTTTCCCCTTTATGAACTATTTGGAGTCTTCTCTCTTAATTTCTCTTTGGAAAAGAAAGGATGCTTCTTTGTTATTTCCAATACACTTTTGCCCATTCTTTGATCTTCTTCCGTTCAAACTTGAGAAATCTGAGGTGGGTCTTCGAATTTTTGTTCCAAAGTTTCATACTTTTTCCTTTTATTGGGTTTTGTTGATATTCTCTTGTTCAGAATTAAGTCAAGTAGTCAACTGCAGCTGTTTGCTTACGTTTCTCTGTGCAAAGTTTCCATCTTTTTGTGTTAGTCTTTGTGAATTTTGGTGGTTTATCAGCTGAATTATTGTTCTCTCTTTTATTTGTTTGGATATTTATGAAAGCTGAATTTGATAATGTTTTCCCCTTTTTCTTTAACTCATTTCAGGTTTAAATGCTACTAGAACTATGGTTTAGCGGAATTGGCGTTTCTATGTTAAGCTGTTATTAGCTACAATTGGTGTCTGTAATCCGCCATTTCAGTTTCGATTTGAGGGGGTTTCTTCATGATCATGGTGTTGCATACCCGAGTTTTCGCAGTTCTTGTTAGTGTTTTCCTATGGTTATTGCTGGGCTGTAGTTTGAGCTATGCTACTATAGATGATATTAATTGTTTGAAGAGCATCAAAGATTCGCTTAAGGACCCCCTTGGTTATTTAAATTCTTCATGGAATTTCAACAACAATACTGAAGGGTATATTTGTAGATTTACCGGGGTTGATTGTTGGCACCCGGATGAGAATAAGGTTCTGAATATCAGGCTTTCAGATATGGGACTCAAGGGTGTGTTCCCTCTGGGAATCAAAAAATGCGCGAGTTTGACAGGCTTGGATCTTTCAAGCAACGAACTCAATGGAACTATTCCATCCAATATTGCTACGCTTATCCCGTATGTCACTTCCCTTGATCTCTCATCCAATAACTTCTCCGGAGATATCCCAACGAACCTCGCAAATTGTAGCTACTTAAACATTTTGAAACTTGACCATAACAGATTGACGGGTTCGATACCTGTACAACTCGGTTTCCTTAGTAGGATGAGAACATTTAGTGTAGCTAATAATTTCTTGAGTGGGCCAATTCCAAAGCTTCAGTTTTCATTTTCAGCTGGCAGCTTTGCAAATAATCTAGGACTATGTGGTTATCCTTTAAATCCATGTCAGTCAACTTCAAAGGGCCCTAAAACTGGAGTTATCGCTGGGGCTGCCATTGCTGGGGTGACAGTTGCCGCTATAGGTGTGGCTATCGGTATGTTCTTCTATTTCCGTAGAGCATCTGTCATGAGGAAGAAGGATGATGATCCGGAAGGAAACAAATGGGCAGAGAGCTTAAAGGGAGCTAAAGGCATTAAGGCAAGCTAATATAATACATCCATATCAGATTGGAGCTAATACTCTTCTTTACTTTATGAAACTCCAATTAGTTTATTTTTTTCTTTGATTACGATTTTATCTGCGATATACTTATATGTTAATATTATTTCAGGTTTCCATGTTTGAAAAATCAGTTTTCAGAATGAGATTAAGTGATCTTTTGAAGGCCACTAACAATTTCAGCAAAAATAATATCATTGCATCAGGAAGAACAGGGACTATGTACAAAGGAGTCCTTGAAGATGGCACCTCACTAATGATTAAGAGGTTACAGGATTCCCAACACTCTGACAAAGAATTTGGGTCTGAGATGGCTACTCTGGGAAGCGTGAAACACCGAAACTTAGTTCCCCTTTTAGGCTTCTGTGTGGCGAAGAAGGAGAGGCTTTTAGTTTACAAATACATGGAAAATGGTACTCTGAATGATAATTTGCATCTTGTGGATGATGCCAAAAAGCCTATGGAGTGGTCCTTAAGGCTTCAAATCAGTATAGGGGCTGCTAGAGGATTTGCATGGCTCCACCACAACTGCAATCCTCGTATAATTCATCGAAATATAAGCTCTAAGTGTATCTTACTAGATGCAGATTTTGAGCCTAAAATATCTGATTTTGGTCTTGCTAGGCTCATGAATCCGATTGATACACATCTGAGCACCTTCGTGAACGGTGAATTTGGGGATTTAGGTTATGTTGCCCCCGAATATATGAGAACGCTAGTGGCCACACCAAAAGGAGATGTCTACAGCTTTGGAATTGTCCTTCTCGAGTTGGTGACTGGTGAGAGACCTACCCATGTAGCGAAAGCTCCCGAAAGCTTCAAGGGAAGTCTGGTGGAATGGATTACGCAGCTATCAAACGATGGCAAACTTCATGATGCTATTGACACATCCTTGGTTGGGAAGGGTGTCGATAGTGAACTTTTCCAATTTCTTAAAGTTGCATGTAGTTGCGTATTGCCACCCGCCAAGGAGCGGCCTACCATTTTTGAAGTATACCAGCTTTTAAGGGCCATCGGGGAGCGATACAATTTTATCACTGAGGATGAAATTTTTATGCCTTCAGATACTGGTGATGTTGGTCACATAGAGGAACTTATTGTTGCTCGAGATGTCACGGACTAGTTGAAGAGATGTTGGGATATGGTGAGTAGTGCATCTTGGCAGAGCATATGTGTAAGTATTTGTTCTCGTGCATGTTTAAATAAAGGTTGAGATTGCATGTACTTCTGATGCTTTACTTACTTTCTACATTTAGTACACAGTAATGGCGTCGACTATGGTTTTTAAAGCATATCTACATTAGGTCTTTGTGTCTTTATTTCATATTAGAATCCTTGATTAGTGTCCTGGAGGAAAAACTTTAGATTCTTCCTAAATTATTGTGTTTGTAGAATATTAGAATCACAACAAGAAAATGGTACATGGAAGTGAGATCAATTTATAACGTTGGGATTTCTGTTTTTCTTATTCACTTGATGTCTCTTGCTCCAACTCTTCATTTTTCTTGAAGTACTCATTTCGATACCTATGTCCGACATATATCCAGACATGGGTATCGGGATATGATTCTTCAAGGACCAACCAAAGACATGGAAATCTTAAAAAAAAAATTGAACGTACTCATGTCAGACACTCACACTCGAATCCAAGTAACATAGTAAGTGCCTTCTACTTTTATTCTGTATTCAGAATGATACTACTGCATTTACAACAGAATTTCTGCTTTTTCCGTTTTACTTGAGTAAATTGTACAAGATATTAATTGCCTATGTGCAATATTACATTTTTATCCATAACCTTTAAGCTTAGTTTTAGATCCATGACCTGTTAAAATGTTCCAAATTCATCCATTCTTTCAATCGAGGAATTTGCCACCTCAATCCCCGATGCATGTGCATATGGATGTCCATGTGGCAAAAATAGGTCGGTCCAAACACTTGGATGTTTGACTTTATGGGCTGGAATTATGCGACGTGGACTTTCACGTGATGTTGAGGTTGTATATGCCAACGATATTTTACGATGATTGAAGAAGTGGTCGATTCGGAACATTTTCAAAAGGTCACATGTCCAAAAGCTATGTTTTAAAGGTTGCGGGTGAAAATATACAGAAAAATCACCAATGATTGGTGCGTTTTACTCATTTTACTTGGTAGTACTTGCTGACATCGGCATTAGTTTATGGATTTCAGTAACTTCCGCTATTTCGGTGTTATTCCTTTGTTTTGTGGAGAGTAAAAGTTTGTCTAGTTCTGTATGGCTATAATCTTTTAGTTTTTCTCTTCTTGAAGGTTTGTTCCTCTTAAAGTGTTCAACTTTTTATCTTGATTTTCTCTTCTAAAGATGGCTGTACTGAGTTACTCGAGTATTGAGCTATATTATTCGGACTCTTTATTTTTTTTGAAGTACTTGTATTTGATATATATGTCCGACATATATTCTGATAAAGTGCATAGGGGTATAATCTTCCAAATATATGAAAAAACTTAAAAAAAAAAAAAAAAAAAATTAAGCATACTCATGTTAGACATGTATCCAAATTCAGCACTCATCATCTAGTCCATGTAATACAGTTATTGACTCACTTGTCCTACATTAGTATCACTTGCATGTGCATACGTAACTAAAAAGCGCAGAAGACACAACACGAGTTCATTATACGCTACCACTTTTGGCATGAACCTATTGTGCAACTTTTTATCTGAAATTATTGTCATTCTTCCCATTTGGTTGTCTGAAATCCTTGCTGAGGAATGCATATCAGCATAAAATAAAACAAGTTCTGATGGTTTTTTTTTTTAACTCGAAAGCCTTTTTGAGTTATCGCATACTTGCTACATCGGTTTCTTTTTCTTGCTTTCTTTGTCTCTCCACATAATCTTTAATCTGCTGATAAAAGGTGGTGGCAAACTCATTTGGACATGGGGGCTGGTTAGGTTTTCATCAAGATACTTTTCCTGGATTCTAATAATCTAATTAAACAGAAAGCGAGACTTGTGTTTAGTTCTTCAATTCTGAAAGTAGAATTATGCTGCTTCTTCCACGAGCAGTTCTTGCTTCTTACTTGGATTGGTTTGATGCAAAAATAGATTCATCCATGTTTTTATCTGAAGGAAGTCCCTTGCTAGCACGCTGTTGACAGCACAAGATTGAGCGGAAAACACATAGCAGAAGTAGACTATTCGTGCTCCCCCGCCCCACCTAATAGACCTGGCTCGTATTGCCTGAGTTCAAATAAGACATTTTATAATTCGATTTAATCTATCCATTTTGAATAACAATCCGAATTTTTGGGTTCAGATCTATATATAACAAAATTTTTAAATTACGTTTTGACCCAAATCCGAATAAAAGAATTTATCTGACTATGACAACCCCAAACCGTTTCGCAACATCAGGTACCCAAGGAAAGCAAAAACCCATCATCTATAGACCAAGGCAGAAATAGGATGGGCCAATATGAAAGAAGTTCCTTAATCAAACTTGCCAAACGAATATTTCTATATTAGAGAAAATTTGCTGTAGTATTTTCCCTCCCCGATAACTGAAGAGCATCGGAATATTTTTAAGTGTCTGATAGGCTTCCAAGGCATCTAAACAAGTAATTCAGCAGACTTGCCTTAGTTCTTTCCCAAGAAAATCTCCTTTCGTATTCTTTTCCCAAGATATTGTACATGGATTTATACAGATATCAAAAATAAGAAAATAGAATAAAATAGATTACAAAGACCTGTTACAAGCTGAAAACAACTAAGGTGATGCAATTTCATCATCGGAACCATAATGAGGCCTCCCATGAAATCCAGGAAAAGCTTGAGGCATCATTGGATTCACAGGAACTGGAAAAACTGGTTGCATCGTTGGATTCACTGGGACTGGGAATTTATGGGCAGAACTAACGATAGTTCGTTCATTAATCATGCCAACTTCCTTGCAGACCCGCTCAAGAACTGTTAGGAAATCCCTCACCACCATGAAGATTCTAAATGGGTGTGCTTCTTCCTTTGCTGAGTTCCCATGGAAGTACTCTGTAATCTCCTTCACTAGAGATAATGCCACACTTTCATGAGCTTGAATCCTTATGATTTCCTCCTCGGCCATTTTCATAAACCTGTTCATTGATTCTGAAAATTGCTCTTTGCTCTCATCTGATCCCGTTGTTTCATTTAATCTTAGAACCTCGCTGATGTTTTCAAGGCCTCTAGAAAGCTTAGAGACATCACCACTAAGTGCCTCAGAATCCATTGCAGCAGCTTTCTTCACATTGTTGAGCTCCGAACTGAGGCCAGAAACAACTTGTAAACCAAGCTTCCTACACTGAGCATCTTCGTTTAAAGTGGAGCTTGGTGTTTGATCAATATTTGAAAGACGAGCACCCTCTATTCTTATGATTTCTTGCACAACAAAATGCAAGAGTGTGGTCTTCCCATCTGCACCCTTGACATCAACAAGCTTAAGGAGCGTATCAAGTTTAAAGGCATGGGCATCACCACGGTTTGTCCCAACATTCATGCGGTTCCCAGTCTTAAGCACAGCCTCTAGAAGCTTCAAAAACATCCTACTATTTCTCAATTCCTCACAAGCAGCCTGTGAAATAGAAAAACGAATGAGATACAGTTGAAGATGATTGATGATCAAGCAACAATACAGGTTTGTATTCTTATCATTAAATAATGGGATTTTGCATTGACACCTTGAAAGTATTCTGTGGGAAAAAGCATGGCTTGCATGCGCTGGTGAGTGACACACAATCTCTTTAGACTATCGTGAAGGTTATTATAGTCAAGATATTAAGAGAAAAAAAAACACGTTGGATCTTAATATTCTTCCCGTTAAAACGTTTATGCAAGACTAACCAGGCAGTCAGGTAAGAACAACCTAAAGTCAAGGGACATTCAATTAGTCATATTCATATTTTACTTTGAGAGAACCCGTGATAAAGGTTTTGAATGGTCAAATAAATAGCTGTAATGTTTGGTGTTGAAAATTTATAACCACAACAAAGGATATGGTAGTTGGATGAGTATTCACATTTTAACACAAGCAGGAACATGCTACCAACAAAAGCAGAAAACATGCGAGAGGAACGAAAGCCGGAAATTATGCAAAACAAAGTGATGGAATTGAGTTGAATTACCTCCAGAGTTTCAAAAGACTTTTTAAGGTATTCAATCTCAGACTCGAAGTTGGCTATGTACAGCATTGCGTCCACCCTTTTAAATGCAAATGGTATATCAAGAACTGTTTTCAAAAATTTCTCGGCAGGACAAAGCTTGACTGGTGAATCATCTTTGTACTCCTTCAACTTACGTTCTTCTTCCTTTGTCGGAGCCATTTTCAATAAACTTTCAAGAAGTTCAGTGCCAAGTGTATCTGCATTACCTGGATCATCATACATGCCAACTTTTAGTGTGATACATGATAATTCCAGAGATAGGAAATTATAGGTTTGGTCATGGCAAGGATATTAAAGCTCAACTAGTATCATATTCATTTAAAAGCAATGCAAACTCAAAAGAGCCTTGGTTCCCAAAAAATGTGGTGTCTACTTATAGTCTTGTACGATATGAGGTTCCAAATAAGCATCTAGTGAGAATATTTCTTTAAAATACTAAATGCCAACTATTTCACAAGTTACTTTCAAAGTCGGCTTCATTCCTAACAGTTAACCATTTAATTCAGGGTCCTCAGTTAAAAAAAAATGATGCAAACTATGGAAAACCATTTGAAAACTAAAGCTCAAGGAACATAAGAACAAATAAATGCCATATCGAAAAGACCAGTTTAATGACCTTTGTGCAAGTTATGGACCTTGATGTCTTAAAATCAACGAAATGTAAACAATAATTGCAAGCAATGAACCAGAAAATCATGTGTAATCATTTTTAAATGGCAATTTTATACCTTCTAGAAGGGCTTCACAAACCTCCTCGACAGTCACATTGAGTGCCCTTAATAAAATCGCAATGTTCTGTGCCTTTTTGGGATCCAGCACTCTATTCTCTTGGTTTGGTGATGGAAGAACGGAGCGTGGAGTTGCTTGCTTCGGTTTAGAATTAGGAGTGTTTACGACAAATAGTGTTTCAATCATCGCCTCATTCAACCTGCAGAAACCAAACTCTTACAAATTATGAAAGTAGAACCGCATGAAAGTACTTAGTTAAACTAAAATAAAAGAACTAAACAGCTAAGGAGAGGCTACAATCATACTTAAATGAGCTTGATCTCAGGTGATCCCACACCATTTCACGATCAGAGCTGGCTCGTACTTTATCCCAATGTAACGGCTTTAACTTGGGTTTCGAAGCCTCCTCTGCATCCTCCACTGCCTCAGACTCAGACCTCGTTGGCAACTCGCCTTGAGAATTTGTAGTTGGGTTTTGTGTCATAAACGCCATCGCAAGGGGCATAAGAGGAGGTGGCTTCGATATCTCTTGTGCAAAAGATACTGATGAAACGGCTTTTTCCCAGAGCCGTCGTTGCTTTGGAGCTGGCGGAGGTGGAGGTGGAGGTGGCGGCGGCGGCGGTGGAGTTAAGATAGGCTTCTCTATGGCCGCAAAAGGCACCGATGAGACAGGTTTTTCCCAGAGCCGTCGTTGCTTTAGAGCTGGCGGAGATGGAGGTGGTGGCGGCGACGGTGGAGTCAAGATAGGCTTCTCTATTGCCGCAAAAGACACCGATGAAACAGGTTTTTCCCAGAGTCGTCGTTGCTTTGGAGCTGGAGGAGATGGAGGTGGCAGCGGTGGTGGTGATGGTGGAGTCAATATAGGCTTTTCTAAGGCCGAACTAATTCTTACTGGACAAGTATCAGGACTTCTTGTTGATGAAGAAGCTGAAGATGACAAAGAAGAATCCTGATTGTAATCCCAAACAGCAACCATCAACGGAGGTCTTTCAGGGATTTTCTCGAAAGCTCTGTCTGGCGATGGCGAAGCCGGTGATAAAGGAGACTGCTCATTCTCAATCAAAGCTCTGTCTGGGGATGCAGAGGCTGATGACAGTGAAGGAGACCCAACAATTCGGTCCAGATTGTTTACCTCGTTTCTGGCAGGTGAAGTACAAGCTGAAGAAACTGACGAAGACCTTGTCTCGTTTCGATCCAGATCATTAATCGGAGATTCTTTAGCTGGTGAACTGGTGGCAGCTGTAGCTAAAATCAAAGGAGACCTCATGTTTTGAACCAAATCCTTGAAATTTCTAATCGATGTATCAAGCTTCTCTATCAACACTCTATTGGGCGAAGTAGTAGCCGAAGAGAGCGAAGGCGACCCCAAGTTCCGATCCTGAACAACAGATGAATCAGGGTTTTGTACCAACATCGGAGATAGTGAAGGAGATTGCAAGCTTCGATCATCTGATTCTTTTACAATAATTCTGTCTGGTGATGTAGAAGTTAAAGACAGCGAGGGAGATCGTACGTCTCTATTGGACGCATTCGAAACTCTTGGCGAATCAGCTAAAATCCTCTCCGGAGACAAAGAAGGTTGAACTTGAACGAGTTCTGGAGATTTCGGGTTGGATTTGCCCGGACTAAAACTAACAGGGGGAGAAATGCTAAGGGACCGAGACCTGGCGGGTGAAACCGAAGTCGAAGATGAGCACGAACAAGTACTACTAGATTCGGTGCTTTTCACAGCAATCGCCGCAAATACTCTTCTTGAGCCGGATCCGGTTCCACTCGAACTCTCTCGACCGCCCGACGATCCTCTCGGCGAATAGAACTCCTCTTCTTCTTCTTCTGTAACCGAGTCAACTTCACCCTCTCGGAAGTTAGGACCCGTGTTCTGTTGAGACAGTGGCGGTAACGGCTGGAGCTCGGGGGAGTCCATTTTTCTCGGATCCAACTGAGAATTCCCTCTCGAATTATTAGAACCATAGTCGATTCCGGCTTGTGAATTTACCAAAGTACCCAAATGAAGGAATTCGGAACTGGTCGAGGAATTGGCTCTCAGCTTACGTGCATCAACATTGTTGTTGCAGTTGTTGTTGCTGTTGTTATTGTTATTGGGGTACAATCTGCTGCTGTTTTCCGATGTTAAGGTCTTGTTATCGTCAAGGGAATTACGTCTCTGCTGACGACGTCGGCAGTAGAAAAAGACGAGAATGCCGGCGACAACGGAGGCGGAAACGACGGCGGCGATAGCGAGGATGAGGAGCTTTTGGGAACTATGCTTGGAAGCAGGGGCGTGAGGGAGGGTAAGGGAGGAGATGTTGGCAGGGAAAGAAGCTAAAGCGGAGGGAGATGGAGGAGGGGGAGCGGAAGGGAAAGTCGGAAAAAATGGGGAACCGGGAGGATTAGAAGAGGAGAAAGGGTATTTGGGAGAGGGAGGGGAAGGCGACGGAGGTTCAGAAGGAGGGATAGAATCTAATGGAAAGAAAGGTTGATGAAGAATCCTACGGCTAGAAATGTGAACCGATTCACACGACCAATACAACAAGAAGAAGAAGAAACAGCAGCAGAAGATAAGAAGCATTGTAGTTTTGCAGGCCGGGGAGCGGAGAGAAGGGAAGAAAGAAATGGAAGGAAGGAAGTGGAGTTAATGGTGTTGGATTTGTGGGGACTATTCACTCTTTTCTTTTTGTGTGAGAAAGAAAGAAAGGAAAAGGGAAAGGGGTAGATAAGAAAAGGGGCTGAAAGAGTAACAGTGCATTGGTAGTAACAGTGGTAGCAGCAATCAGAGTATAAAGATGCGCAAGGGAGGGAGGTGCATCCAGCTAAGATTCCGCTGCTGCCGGATGCTGTTGAGGGCGTTGGGGAGGGCTGCTTTTATTTTTTTTTTTTTCATTGACGGGTGGTAGTCTATTTTCTATGTTTCCATCAAGGTTAAAAAAATCGACAGAACTGATTTTTTTTTCAGTTAGATCGATTTATTTATTTAAATAAAAATTTAAAAAATTTTAATGTTAAAAATTATAGATAATAATTGATAAAAATATAAATTTGTTTTAATATTATTGTCTTATATATTTTAAGAAATTATAAGTTTAAATTTCATCAATTAAAAATAATTAAAAATATTTTTAGTATATTTTATTGATTGAATAATTTTTTATCAATTTAAATGATTTTAGATTCTTTACGTAATATCAAATTGAATAGATGCATTAAACCACTTTAATTAATCAATCTAATTTAATTTTTTTCATCCATAATTTTTATTTGTAACAATAGAGTTAGAAGAGTTTGGGCGAAAAAATATATTATATGAATTTCGAAGCCAATGTAGAGTATATATATACATTTAATACTCATATAGTTAATTTTAATTTTTTATATTTATATATTTAAGTATATATCGATGGAAATTAAATATAAATATTTTAATAAAAATAAAAATAGTGAATACCATAGTTTTTTATTTTTTCGGAAGTGGGGAGGGGTTCGGTTTGATGAGATTCGTAGTTACTTTTATTAAGGACAAATAAAAGAAAGGCCACATCAACATCTAATAGATACAAAAACTATCCTATCTGATTTCTGGATTCATGTACGCATCATGTCAGTTGCCTTCTTGTTCATGTTCACATCATCCCAATATTAGCATTAAGTTGGGAATTTTACCGTGTCAAAATTGGTTCACTTGCTTGTAGTAGGTGGGAAATTCCATCGTCGACGTGTTAGTAGGGTGAATCAAATTGGATTATAATTTTAAAAAAAAAATTTTAAATTTAAGTTCATATTTAAATTTAATTTGATTCGAATCATAAATTATTATACTTAAAATAGATTTAGATTAGACTCATCAGGTCAGATAAATTATTTAATCTTTAAATAAATCTTTTCCATCACCATAAAAGTTTATCGAGATAAAAGCGAAAGCCAAATCCGACACTTGCTTTTCTTTTAAATCTTTGATACTATGTGTATTTTGATTTTCATCAAGTAAAATGTTCTACTTTATCTTTTGCATGTTTAGATTAGAAAGAGGATATTCCAACTTCTTAAAACCAATATCAAACATGTACTATTATAAACGTCAAAGTGATTAGTTGTGTAAACTTTTTCGTAATATCAATTAAAAAAATGTTTAATTTAGGCTTTTGGACTCCAACATTGCTAGAAAAAAACTTAATTCTACTGGTTTTTAAAAGTGATATTTCATGTGCGAATGCGGCTAAAGCAGTAAAGCTTGTAACCAAAAAGGTCTATTTCCTTTGAATCCTATAAAAACCTATTCTCCTTACCAAAACTTAAGCCCGCATACGATTTATAATACTTGATAGACATGAAATAACATCGTTTAATAATGAACATAATCAATCTTCATCAATGGCATGCATGTTAAATCAATTATTAATTAAGTAATTATGTATGTATTCAAGCCTTACAATCATCTATCTTGGTGTTGTTGAGATAACAACATCTCAAGTCTCAACTTGAGTGTGCTATACTAACCACTGTGTTTTATTTAATTATGTTTTCTCTTTGACGGATCTTGCTTTATTTTATTTCATGTCTTTGTGCATCACACTCCAGTTCGACCTCCTCCGTATCCAGCCATCAACGATACTATTTTTGTCGGGATTTGACCCGGGAACAAACATTAAAAGTGTTAAAAAAAAAAGAAAAAACATGTTAGGTTAAGGTTGCTAGCGTTGGTACTCTAATGTTCAAGTTAGTAAGTGAAGAAGGTGAACAAAAGGTAAAGGTTGAAAGAAGTAATGAGAAAAATGAGAATGCCGTACTTTGGAAATGAGGTACCTTATAGAAGAAGAAGGAGAGAGAGAAAGATATGGTGCAATGAGGTTGGCATACATAATGCAGTATGTTCCTTGCTTTATATAGATGAGGTTGAAAGAAGTAATGAGAAAAATGAGAATCCCCTTACTTTGGAAATGAGGTACCTTAGAGAAGAAGAGGAGAGAAAGACATTATGGTGCAATGAGGTTGGCTTACATATGTGTTTAAGATAATATTGAGCCCTTTTTTTTCTCTCTTTTAATTGAGATGAAGGGTTAAAACATCCTTAAATACAAAATATTTACAGCAAGTACCTAAAAGAAAATCTTAAGCAAATCTATGAGGTGAGGCTCTCAGCAAGCATAATTGGATATTAATTACGCTTTGATTATAAACCAAAAGAAAAAAGGAAAAGAAGACAAGAAAATCAGCTTGTACGAATGCAGAATATTGTACTTAACTACAAAAACAAAATAAAAGCCTTCAAATGCGGTGCCATGGAAGCTTAGCTAAGATCGATCCAGGAAAGTGACGCACATGTGTGAAAAGGACTTTTCTTCATTACCGCACCGACACTTTCAGTCTTAACAATCCCCAAATAATACTAATACCAATATTTGACTGATATACAACAGTGACCAAACAGCAAAAATATGAAAAATAAAAAAACCCATGTTTTGTACGACCCCTTTTTGATTCCTGTTACTTAGGAGTTCGAGACACCCTTAAAGGCATTTTGCCCCTTTCTATTTTATTTTTAATCAAAATAAAATATTCGTAGATCTGACCTAACGTCCATATATATAATTATTATTTTTATTATTATTATTATAGTAGGGTATTAACAACAAGTATTGGTAGCATAATTAAATAATTGTTGATTAACGTGGGTTGTTTTGGCTGGATGACATAATTAGCCGCATGTAAATTAAAGAAAAAAAATGTAAAAGTAAAAAGAAACATGTGATTGCTACAGTAGTTAATATAAGCTTCTTGTATTGTTAAGTTTAAAAAACTACCTACCAGTCAATTTTTGCATTGACTTGTTACGTGTGTTATTGAATGTTTACCATTTACTAGGTGATACCTTAGGGAATTGTAATCACAAAGAACAATAAATAAATATATATATATGTTTATTTGATTTTTTTTTTTTTTGAAATATGAAGTCGTAGGTTTCATTTCATATATGATGAAAATTAGGATATTATTTTATCCTTGACGTGTATAAAAAATACGTGTAAGTTATGAATATTAATAAAGAGACTTAATTCATAAATTTATAAATGATTTTAGATTTGAATATATATATGAAAAATATTACATACATTTTTTAAGAATATATAAGTTTCTTAATAATTTAAAAAAAACTTATAATATGATCTAAATTCTTAAAATATCATTTAATTCTTATTATGTGTTTTCGAAGAGAATGTTTTTAAGAAGTGTATAAATTATTTTCATATATATAAACATATTTATATATGTATATATAGATATTGTTCAGGTTATTTGTTAATTTTGTGAATTAAATGTATAAGGTTTATTTGAGATTCAAGCCAATTCAACTCGATTCAAATTGTTATTTGATGCATAAAAAATATTTTTAATTTAATTTAATTTAATTTTAAAAATATATAAATATTAATATATAAATATTTTAAATATATTTTAAATAATAAAATAAATTTTTTAAATTCAACAAGTCGAGCTTGATTAGGCCATGAGCTAATAAAAAATTTTTTGTTATTTGAAATTAACTTGACCCAAATTAATACATAAACAACTTTATGTATCTTAATTATGTAAGTACATTGCATATATTACCTTATTTAAATTTAAAATATCAATACATCTATCTACATAGTAAAATTCACTTAAATTATTAAATGTGTTGTTGAGGTCTTCTTTGCTGGTACCAGGAGTTGGATGGGATCCTGCAACACAGAAGAGTCAGAAGGGTGCCGGAGT
>JBBYHL010462204.1:0-14599 GCA_038381835.1 Adansonia madagascariensis | reverse complement strand
CTTGAGCCTTTTAATTATTTATTCTTCCTTTAGCAAGCCTACATGCAATGTTTACCTATTACTTAATCTAAACCTGGCAATTCGTATATTTATGTTATATTCACATATTGTGTCATGTTATAATCATGTTTAAGGCATTTTATATTTTTATCAATTTTGATACATTAATAATTCGTATTATAAAATTTTTAGACATATATTCATATCATGTCTTGTCGTGTTTTTATTGATTTATACATATCATGTTCGTATAATAATATCTAAAATTATCATATCTCCTTCAATTTCCAAACAAACAAAAAAAATTTCATAATTGGTATCTTTTGAAAGAATTACGTCTTCTAATTAGAGAATAGCATTGAGAGAAAAGATCTCACATCTAATAATAAAAATTAGATTGCAACTTCACAAGCAATCCTTATCCATTTTTTTCCCCAAAAAACAAATCCATGAAATCAATTTTTCAAACCGCAAGATGAAAAAGAATACCTAGTAACAGTCACAGTCATTATAGTCCTTATATCAACTATATTTGTCTACTTGCATTAACAACGCTTAATTTTTTTTAATACTGATTTTTAATTTATATAACAACTTACACTAAGCAAGTCAAATCCCAGTGACTAGCAAGGTGCCATTGCTGATCAAATTGGTGTAAATTTAGAAAATTTTATTTTTCTTTTCGTCATCATATATGAAACCTAATTCTTCATTATATCTATGCTCTTTTGTTCCCTCTTTCTGACTAGATATAAAACACACCGCCTAATATCCATTTTCATATTTCTTTGTAACTATGAAATTGTCTTTCAATAAGATCTTATTGATGCCAGAATTATCGAATTGTGTTCTTTATAAGGTATTGTCTATTTTGAAATAGTGTACAAATTATCGATTTTTACGTACAGCGTCGTTACTAATGCAAGGATCATCGGACACTATGAGATATTGTCCACTGTTTCAAAACAAATAATACATCGTAATAAACGCAGTTCGATAATAAATCTTTGCATAAACAAGTCTTGTAAAGCGGTAAGCTCCTTAATTTACACAAAATTCCTTGGAAGCTTCCATAGTTGTTTCTGTCGTAGCATCTTCTCGCTGCGATAAATTTTTAGGACCTCCAGAATTGAAATACTGGCAGCCCTTCGCCGCCCCTTCCTTAAATGGAAAGGGCAAAAGCACAAACTACATGACGCCCTTATAAATTTGCAAACATCATTTACGGAATTGAAAAGGCCATTTTTCCCCATAATTAATTTAACCTTTATCATTTCTTTAATCACAGGTTTTCAACTGCTCATTTGTTTTGTCATTACGATACGAAAGGGTGTTAGTACGTGCCACTTTTATTCCCTGAAATCATCCGCATTTAACTAAGCTTTTCTATTCTTCTTGTTTCCGCTTGTTTTTCCACCTGCTCCCTTGCACCTATTTGGCGTTTACGATGAACAGTTACAGACAGATAAAATTCTCGTGGCGTCAATACGTCATAAGCCACCAATTTATGTTAACAAATTTTATGGCTGAAATGGCATGCATAAAAGCATGTTTAGGTGAAAACAAAATTTGAAAGTGAAACAAATATATATATATATATATATACACACACTTATATTGCTTCGATTCTTTATTTTTTGTAAAGTAGTTATCTAACACCTTTGTCTTATGTATATATCGACATGGATATGGTATATGAATTTCTTATCTCCTAGGTCCCTCAAAATACGAGAAAAAACATCAAAACAATTGAACATATCCACGTCACACGTATACTCGTACCTGACGCTTATACCCACGTTTGAGTATTTTGGATATATACAACCCGTAGATAAAGATTATAAGAGGATTAATGTTGGATTGTTCGGAAAGATGTTCCCTCCCCCGAAAAAACATTTCTATATTATGATTCAGGATTGTTTGTTGTTTGCTGTTATATAATGGCTTCAAACACGGCTTAATTGGCTAACGAACGTGGTATAGAATTAAGTAATCAGTTTTTAAGAATGTAATCATACTGATTATATTTTGCTGATTTTCACTTTTTGGTGAGGAGTACGCGTTGAATGTGACAGTTGGCGGTGGACTTTCTGGAGCAGCATGACCTTGCAGTCGGTTTCATTTCTGCCTTTCTCCTTGTTTCTAAGCCAATTTTGGGACATCCAACTTTGTTAATAGCCGCTGCTGCTTTACTTATATATATGTGTTGCTGTTCTAGTTATCAGTTAATTTAGTAATTAACACAGTCTTCTTCTTCTTCTTCTTCTTCCTATAATCCAATTCTGATCTATCGAGGTATCTAATAATCAAAATACGATGGCAGCGAATGATGTGCCATGCTGTGAGTCCATGTTCTGGGTGTATCTGGTTATATGCGTGGTTCTTGTATCATTTGCTGGCCTAATGTCTGGCCTCACCCTGGGGCTCATGTCCCTCAGTCTCGTCGATCTCGAGGTTGTCATCAAGGCTGGTAAACCTCAGGACAGGAAGAATGCAGGTTAATTTTAATCATATAATCCACTGTCTAAAAAACTGAATTCATTGTCTAAATCTCACAAAGTACTCCTCAGTTTGCTAAAAAAAAGATATATATATATATATATATATGTTTTTAAATGGCAGAGAAAATTCTACCCATCGTTAAGAATCAGCACCTGCTTTTATGCACTCTCCTCATCGGCAATGCCTTGGCCATGGAGGTATATGTATTTAGTTTACGCCATTTCCTGCACATTTTGAAGTCTTTCAAAACACTAATTCTGAATTCTATCTACTTGAATAAGGCCCTTCCGATCTTCCTTGATTCCCTTCTATCAGAGTGGTGCGCTATATTAATATCAGTTACCCTCATACTGGCGTTTGGTGAGGTAAATCTTCAATCTACTACTGCAGAATATATATATATATATATATATATATATATATGACACTATGTTTTGTTTATATCTTTAAATAACATGCTAGAAATGTTTGTTTAGATCATTCCTCAGGCTGTATGTTCTCGTTATGGGCTGAGTGTTGGAGCAAAACTCTCGGTTTTAGTTCGGTTCATTGTAATAGTTCTCTTCCCCCTGGCTTATCCAATTAGTAAGGTAATTTTCAAACACCTTTTGGTAACTGAATGACGAAGTTTTAATGAAAATAATAAATATTTTCTTTCCCTTTTCTAGCAGCTCCTAGATTTGCTGCTAGGGAAAAGACATTCTGCACTTCTTCGGCGAGCTGAGCTCAAGACACTGGTAGATATGCTCGGAAATGAGGTTAGTTTCCATATATCAAAACTCCCATATTCAAATGAATTAACTGGCTGCATGAATCAACTGGCTTGTTTAAATGATCATAAACTTTAATTTTTGGCAACATTGGCTCAGATTACCAAAACTAGAACAAAATTGGTAAGATTTTCATGTTTATTTTAGGCAGGGAAAGGCGGAGAATTGACACATGATGAAACAACCATCATCTCTGGGGCTCTGGACATGACACAAAAAACAGCTAAAGATGCTATGACACCCCTATCTGACGTTTTTTCACTTGACATAAATTCCGAACTCAACGAGTGTGATCTTCTTCTATCTCTCTGCCTTCGATATCCCATTTATTTTTCCCTCTACTCATCTTACTTCTACGGTTCAGGAAAACAATGGGGCTGATCATAAGCAAAGGGCATAGTCGTGTACCTATCTACTCAGGAAGCCCAGCAAACATCATTGGCCTTATACTGGTTAAAAATCTGATCAAGTGCCGTCCCGAAGATGAAACTCCTATTAGGGATCTTACCATTAGGAGCATTCCCAGGTTACTTTTGATTTCAGATTAAGGGGCAACTTAAGGGTTAAGGCAATACTATGAACTAATTCGATTACTGTTAAATTTTTTTACAGGGTTCATGATCGTTTACCCCTCTATGATATATTGAATCAATTCCAACAGGGCCAAAGCCACATGGCTGTTGTTGTTAAGTGCAAGAGTGACGTAAATGAGATTGCAGAAAGTGCAAAATTCAAATCTAGCATCCCCGATGTAAAAATCCACTCAAATTCAAAAAAGAGAAAGTCGGGGGTTAAAGGTATTTATAATTGCATATTCATAGATCAAGAGAAACTGATTTTTCTTCGTAAATTTTCACGCTTGCAATAGTTGGTATAAAATCAGGAGCAATCACTTTAAAAGGTGGCATCTAATCTTGGCATATTTGGGATTCAAATCCCATCATCTCAACCCCTTCACTTTCCTCGGGATGCCTTTTCTTTCTTAATAAAAAAAAAAAAAAAAAAAAGGGAAAATTATATACTCGACCTTATGATTACCCTATTTTTAGGTATTAGTGAGAAGCATCAATATGATCGACATGATCAACTTAGTATTCCTTCAAGCTCGCCCTCTGCAAATTCTACTATTATTGACATCCAAAGTCCAACTTTAAATATGGAGCTAGGCAGTAAAATACGTCCACGAATGAAGAAACGGGAACAGGCAACCCTCTCAAATGAAGATTTGGAGTCATTTCCAACTTTAGACGAGGAGGTTCTTGGTATCATAACACTGGAGGATGTTATGGAGGAACTGCTGCAGGTTTTCCTTAGTATTTCAATCTCTGTTGTTTTGTTATTAATTGATTACAGATTACAAGTATATATATTCTAAAACCAACTTTGGGCTTTTCCAGGAGGAAATATTTGATGAAACTGATGAATATGTTGACGTTCACAACAAGTAAGCCTTCTTTCTTTCGATTTGATCAACGATAACTTGCTATGAATTATGATTTAATCCCAGGATGTAATTTTTCACATACGTTTATTTTTTCTCCCTTCAGAATTACAATCAACATGCAACCTTCACGAAGATCGCCATTTAGATCTCCCAGATCCGCAACAGTTTCGTCCCCGATTTCCTCGTGTCATGGAAGTCCACTTTGTTCAAAGCCCCATTCTCCAGCACTTCGTTCACCGACTCCACCGTACGTTCAGTCGCCACTCTCCAAGTCAGCCTTCTGTTCTTCCCCTGGGAAACCTATGCCAAATTCTCCATCAAGATTTTCAGGCGCCGCCCAGTACTCACCATCCCAACATCAGGTATGTCATGAGGAACTCCATTAAACTACATTAATTAGCTCAAACTTCATTGTCATTCTTCATACGTTAAACATTTTTCTCATCCATTCTTCTTCGAATTGATTCTAGCAGGTGTCCAGAAAATCATATGAGCGGCTGAGACATGGGCCTTAGGCTCCAATGATAAAGAGTTTTCTCAAAATAAACGTGCAAATGTTTATACTATATAGGAAATTTCTCATTGGATTGAATGATAACTGGGTCCAAACAAATGTAATTTAGTTCCACAAAAAAAAAAAAAAAAAAAAGGTATTTTGGGGGAACTAATAGATGGGCTCGCTGCCGCATGCATGCCATTCCTCCATTTATTAGTTAAAGTGTTAAGCATTTATAGTGATATTTTCATTAATGAATGCAACCTTTGGTTTAGTGAAAGGAATGGCAATAAATTATAAAACAGAAAATGAATATTTATTATATAGTTTGATTTTGTTGAATGAAAAAAAACAGGAATACCAATTACATAATTTATTGAGAATATAAGAAATTATAAAATTACTATTTTACATTTAAATATAATAATAATAATAATAATTGATTAAACTTGTTTACTTTTTAATATTTTTCATAACTTATTATATCTTAAATTTTTTTTCCATCATATTACTATGTTCATTAAAAATACTAATATATTGTATCAAATTTTCATTACGCTTGATGAAAAGAGAATTTGATTAAAATAGTTTTCTTGGCCTTCGGTTTAATAATTTAAGAGCAATTTGGCTTTTTGTTTGATATGTTTTAGACTTTGATCGGAATTGGCTCTTCATAAATTTTGATCCTAACAAAAACTAATTTTAATTTGATTATTTTAATGTAATAATTATCTAAAATATATTAGTCTATCATCTTTATTTATTGCAATATTCCATATATTATTAAAAATACATTTTAATGACAAAATTATAGTATTTTACATGCTCAACGCGACAAACACCGAACACGCATAACATTAGACATTGTTTGGTGAAAAAGGAAGCTCAAAGAAACAATGAGGACTCTGCTTTCTTTAGAAACACAACAATTTTACCTTCCAAAGCCTTCTCTACGGGATCCAAGAACCCCAAAAATCCTCCCTACAATCATCAAAAACCTGGAAGAAAATCAACTCTCGTCAACATGGAAACTGCGGGCCAACGCCAAAGGATTTGATAGCACAGTACCAGCAGCTACCGTGAAAGAAAACTCTAACAACAAAAACTCAAGCAAGAACAACAACAATGAGGACGAGGAAATTCCCCAGATGGTGTTTGAGAGGATGATAGCCAGGATTTTGGTCTCCGTGGGAGGTCCTTTTGGCCACGGCTCTGGCGTTACTGCACCTATTTGGTGTATAGCGAAAGAGCAAAACTTGTGGGATGGGCCACTGTGGCTGCTATTCTTGACTAAATTCAAAACTTTTGAGGCATCGACGCTTGGGATTGCTTATGGGACTCTGTCTGTGAGTTGGGACCCGGAGACGAAGGGTTCTTTTCTGGGACTGGAAGAAGTTCAACACAACTGGGTTGAAATGTGGAAAGAGGAAAACGATGAGCAGTGGTGATTGGGACTGAGCTCAGACGTTGGATCAACATCAGGTCGCTTTTCCCCCAGTAGGAGTATTAATTAAGGCTTTTAATGTACAACTCAATGCTCAACTTCAACTTTTTCTCTTTGGACAAAAAGGAAATAGTCTCTGCAATATTGTTTTCACTATCCGCCCAGTAAAGAAACATACTTCAGCTTCTTTTTTTAAGGGTAAACCACAAAAAAAAAAAAAAAAAACCCTTTTGAGATTTTTTTAATGGTATTAAATGTTCATTTTATTCATGATTATTTTAATTTTCCATACTCACCAATAACATATTAAAACCTTACTCTGTCCTCTCTCTTACTCTCCCGGTTTCTTCTCATATATTTCAAGCTACATTTTTCTTTTATTTCTTTTTCTCTTTCTGTCCCATTTCATTTTCTCTTCATTTGTATAATTGAGATTAAAAATTTTTTTCTTTAATTATTTTAATTTGGTGGGTTTCTTTTTTCTGTTTAACATATTTTCTCTTTATTTTTTTTTTTACTTTTTTTGCTTAATTTTAAATGTCTCTTTTTTCTCTTTCATTATTTCAATTTGAAGTTACAGAGCAAAATATAAACTCAAAATCTTCTCACTATAGAACTAAAAATAAAAATTACAACTTCAAAAATATTCTCCCTTTTTTTTTTTTGGCGTGAGAGAGAGGGGAGAAAAGAGTGTCCAGGAGACCAAAATCTTTTATTTTTTCTTCAATACGATGACAATCTAAGCTCCTTTAATGGTGTTAGGAAAATACCTACTTGATGTATTTAGCTCTATTTTTATTACTGCAATTCTTTTTTGGTCGTTGTAAAGCTTAAATCTTTGTTAGTACTCTTGAGAAATTTGGGAGTTCTGAATTATTTGATGGGGAAGTATAGCAACTAAATCCATGGGAGAATCTTAAAGGGGATGTAATTCTTAAACTTTAATTTCGATTTTTTTCTGTAAAGTGGGTAACGTTGACATTTGGTTTAATTATTTAGCAGTGTTATAACGATTTTAGACAAAATAAGCTGAAATGACAGTATAAGAAGAGTAAGTGTATTGTTTAAATTATCGTAGTTAAGTGTTATTCGTCTTAAACGATTAAAAGTTTTTTATAGTTTACTTTTTGTTTAATTATTTTTTTATATAAAAAAAATTATAGTCTAAAATAAGTGTAAAGATCGTAAGAATGTAAATATTAAAATTCGAATTTAAAATTTATTGAATGTTATATCTTAAAACTGATTTGAATGAATTAAGCTCTGATTTCAAAAAAAATTTTGTTGACTGTTGATTTTCTTTAACAAGTACATATATAGGAGAAATTGGAATTTTATATCTTAATCTTTTTAAGGATAATGGTAAAAATTAAACATTTAGATAAGTTTTGGGTCAAATGTTAATAGAACTTAAAGTCCATTTAACATTAATGTTGGCATAATTTTTTTTTCGATGGTAGTATTGAACTGGCCCTTTATTTGTCTCAATTATCTTTTTCAGGAGGTTTAAGCTTTCTATATATACCCTTTTGAGGGCATTGCTATCTGTATAGTCTATTACCCAATGCTAAAAAAGTAGACCTGATGGTGATTCATTTGAGGAAATAGAAGCATAATTCATGCTCATAAACTTGTTGAAAGAATGATGTTCTGATTTCTTTTTCTTTTTTAATGTAAGAACAACAAATTAAGGGTACATAAAATGAAGACATGTTCTTTTATCTGGAAAAAGATGCCCCATATCACTGTAATGCATTTACTACATCGTTTGCTGTGATGCTATTCTTTTCTTCTAGCAGATAACGCAACCAGGACCAGCTGGATCTTCCTGAACACATTTACCGTAACCGTAATAATCGAGTTGTGGAGGATTACTATATGTGGGCATTTGAGGGTGATACACCATCGGATAGGGGTAAACTAAATTAGGTGCTTTTGGGGCATCTTTCTTACTCTCTTCTGCCTTCTTTGGCTCTTCTTTCTTCTTCTCTGGCTCCTTTGCTGGTCCAACCGAAACTATCTCTGTATGACACAGCTTCCTTAGTTTACTCACTGCCTTCACCGGATCAATGTCTCCTATCACTGTCAATTTTTGGTCTTTCATGTAAATGGAAACTGATTCAACCTCTGCAAAATTAAGAGTATCACATCAATTATAAAGTTAGTTTTTGCTAGGGGTTCTTTATGGTTGATTTTGATAACGTTTTGGAAAGATCTCGTAATCACAAGGAAATTTGCTTAATGTAAACGGTCTTTTTAAGTTCGTTGGCAGTATTAAAACAAGAAACTAAAACCAAATGCGATACCTGAAAGGCCAGAGGCTATCTTCATGGCTTTTTTTCTGCATGTATTGTCATGCAAATCCAATTTCATCACAACTTTCTGTCAAAAACAAAGCCATTTAATGTAAATTACTTAGATCAAAGTGAAGCTCCAAACTCTCGCTCACTAAAGACAAAAACAAACACTACTACTATTTAGGCTAAGAAAACTAAATCAGAGCAGCACAACTCAGAGCTTTCTTGTTCACTTTTCCTTGCTCAAAAACAAGAAAATTTTCATTTAAAATCAGTTTTCATGCTTCTATATGATTGGGTGCTCTGAAAAACAAACAAGATGCAAAGATGGAAATCTAACCTTCATTTCGAGCTTTGAGAATAGAAACCGAGAAATCAAGATTTGTAACAAAGGGGGAAAATGGAGGAATAAGAGTGTGGGGAAGGAACTCTTAACACCTTTGGCTTTGAATGGTGGTAAACTGAAGCTTCAGAATTCATATATTTATAGTGAGCCTCAGCCAAGTCAAATTAACACAGTTGGATCTTTGCCTGTTCTTGGTCAACGAAAGCAATTTTACTACTGACTTGAGGTTCGTGGAAGATACTTGTAGACGATGGTGTTCCAGACAATCAACCTTTTGAAAAGTAAAAAGGGCTCCTTTCTTTTTCTTCTTTAAAGAAGAGGAGGAGAAAAGTATAATCCACATAAAATTGTTAATCGAAGAAATTTCTTCACGCCTTCCAATTTCCTCGGTCAAGTAGGAGACTTGGATCGTTCCTATCCTATTTACTCCCGTCTTTTTTCTTTTATTGGGCTTTTGTTTTCTTTGCTATTTTAATTCCCACTACTCCGAAATATTGGAAAGCTTTTGCAGAGGTGGGGTCAAGGCAGTCCGAAAAGATTTCACTTATAATTTTTATATTATAATGTTATAATTATTTAATTATACTTAAAAATATAAAAAATTTATCATTTATAAATACAAATTTTTTATATAATATTTTAATAAATATTATATAATTTTAAATATTAATTGATTAGGTATATAGATAATATATTTTTAGGTGTTACAACTCATATGATTAAAAAATTAAATTAAATTAATCGATTAAATCGATTTAATTAAAAATTAGATCGAATGTTTAAACGTTCTAAACAACCGGATTTTAATTAAAATTTTCTAAAACCATTTTAACTAGTAAAAACTCATTAAAAATCAAAAAATCAAAAAATCAAAAAAGTAGTTTTTATATTTTTTAATTATTTTTGAAGAAAAATAATTTTTATATTTAATGAAATATAAACTTATAACCTCTTAAAATTATATCAATAATTAAATAATTAAATTATATATATTTTTATTAATAATTTAATATATTTAATATTTATTTAATATTAAAATTATTTTTAAAATAAAATTTAATTAAATAAATTTATTAATTTAATCGATTAAATTAAAAATCGTGCTGATATGATTTTTTTTTTTTTTTAAACATCGGGCCGCATTTTACTTCGATTAATTAATCATTGTACGATTTCGTCGTTCAGTTGAAACAAAGTTTTCGCGGTTTGTATTTGTCATCTCATCTCTTTTTATCAATCACGTCTGAAAAGAAGATCTGGAAGATATCCGGCCTTTGGTCAAGTGGTTAGGTACACTTAGGCGGAAGCGGTATTTTTGAATATTCTCACTTCTCGATCGGTTCTCACACTGTTGGCCAGGACTGGTCCCGAATAATGATGGATCCAGGAAGGTAACACTGCCGGGTTTCCTTTTATTATATTTATATTATTTTTGGTGTTGTCTGATTGCTTCTATAGTAAAAGAAGGTGTTCTCACATGGGTTTAAGACTTGAGACACGTTCGACCTACATGACATCCAATTTCACCTTCTTTTTTTTTTCTTTCGTTAATGGATGATGATGCTCCATTGTTTGATTCTAACAGCATCCTCCGTTAAAACACCAATCTATGTCGGTTGAAGCCTGTGTTATATAGTAGTAATACGATTATTAATTAAGGCATTGTATAGTACTTGTTTTGAGTTTTTAATTTGAGCAGTATTTCTTTTATTAATTCTTTCCAATTTCCTATAGTAACAAGCTCCAGACAAAAAATATTTGTATCATTGTACAACCATAAGTGGAAGAAACGTGAAGATGATATTCTGAAAAAAAAATTTAGAATATATGATAAGTCAATGTATCCGGAAAATGAATAAAGGAGTGTTCTATGCAGTTAACAAGTCAGTACGGTATGTAATAAACAAATAAACATATCATTTTTGCATATTTGTAAATAATTTTAAAAAAGTGGATCCTTCTTTGATTCTTTGATCCGATCGACCCTCATGAAAATGCATTCGCAAATGAAATTAATGTATTGATGATCCCTACCCATTATCTGATAGTATTTACTCTTTCGGTTGTGATTGCTTTTCCCTGTGCTCAAATAAAAATAACTTAGTAAATCTTGCTTTACCAGTACATGCACAATCCGAACACTATCCTCTTTTAGGCTGTATTTGGATGGCTCGATCTTTCCACCGGGCATCCGAATGCATCCTTATTTAATACGTTACAGATTCATTTGGAAAGGTCGATAAATGCGGCGCCACGCCAGTGAGCACACTCATCAACAATTCCAAACAGATTTAGTAAAATCAAGCTTCGATCGTACAATAATTAGCTTTGTCAGTTGCTTTCGCCATTTTACCCAAAAACAAAGTAACAGAATGCAAAAGAGCTACTCATGAGATTTCCAAGTCTAACCTACCGATAAAACTTGTAGTAAATGCAAGACCAGGAAACCTCAGCTGAGACCGCATTGCCACCCGGTCACAGGCTCCACGTCAGATTTATATATAGCATCTACAGTACTATAAATCTTTCTTTTTTATAATTTTATTTATTTAATTTTTTAAATTATTTTAAATTTCAAATATTCATCATATGTCTAACGTTCCGAATTTCTCAAGGTTGTTAAAAATTTTTAATTTCCAAAATAAAACATTTTTATTTTTATTTCTCAAAACAGGATATTTATTTACCATGTAATCATTTAATTCACCCATGTCAGCTTTGACTTTTTCTCGAACCCTATTTTTTTTTTTATCCTTTTTTGTTTTTTGGTCTTTTTCTTCTAATCTACTTCTTTGCCCAATCACTCGTTCTTCTCTAAACTACTTCTTTGCCTAATCACAGCCAATTTATAACCTTAAGCCATGTAAATAACCATCACTTTGGCTTTCACTTATGAATCTCTTATAAGATTGGCAGCACTTGGATCTTTATTATATCCTAATCCTGATGTAAGTTTAAAGTTTTCACCAAAAACTACATCAGTTAAATTGTACTCTTATAATATGCCCATTAAGCGAAAATATGAAAGACCCAATGCTAATTGATTTTGTAGAGATGTAGAGAGATTGGACTGGAGATATTTACTTCAACAAATAAAATGAAATGTGAAGGGTAAGGAAGGGAAGATATATATACGATACATTTTTAAAATTCTAATCCATGATTCTCTTTTTCTTTACAACACTCCCATGAAAAATGAAATTTTTGTCAAATTCGAAGATACCCAAATAAATCTATATTTAAAAAATCACTCTAAAAATTATATATGCAAATATGATTATTTTAAGGTTGGTTTAGCATATTTGCTCGAAAAACGTAAATAAATAAATTGTTTAACGTATGTAACATTGCAGGGAATTGAGTTTCGAATACTTCAGTGTATAAAATACAATCCCCTTTGGGACTTCTTTGGTGGCAAAGTAGTAGTGGATTATGTGCAGGCAACTTTGTAATGTGCATATCAATCTGGTTTAATTTCTATTAGTTACATTAAAATTTTTAGGAAATTTCGTTTATTTTGTAATTCCATGTTTGCATATGCTTTTACATTTTGTCTATGCAAATGTTTTTGAACGTAAAGAACTTGGGAAACTCAGTTTTGTTTATCACAATAGCAGAAACTAGTGAAAAAAAAATACAAACTTATAAATGAGTGTGAAGATGATATGGTGGAATAAAATACAAGGGTCTGAGAAAAGAAAGAAAGAGCTGAAAGAGAAAGAAATTTGAAAAGAAAACAAAAATGCTGTTGAGAAAAGAAGGAAAGAATAAAGAGATAGAAAACAAGGGTCGGAGAAACCAGTGGCTGACATATGAAAGTTAAAGTGCTGACCTGTTAACAAATACCCCATTTAGATAAATAAAATAAAAGTATTTTATTTTAAGATTAAAATAAAGATTTTTAAATACCTTGGTTTAGGGAAAAAAACTCCTAACGTCCGTATCAAATTGAAAAATGAAATAGGGATATTTATAAGCAAACTTGGATTTGATAATTTAAATTTACTTGTTTTATATTTTTTTATTAATATATAAATTTAATATAACATAATTATTAAATATTTTAAAATTTTAAATATATTTAATATATAATATCAAATTTATTTTATTATTTTATATTTATAAAATATAACATATTTACATCATAATTTCACATAACGTACAAAACTACTAAATCTACACAAACATGAGTCGAAGATAAAAGCAAATTAAATGCAGAGCAAATTTCTTGTCGGGCCTCCAACTTGGTGAAATGAAATGAAACCAGTCCAAGTGCTGCACGATGTCAGAGAGAAGGGCGAATCAAAATATCGTCGTGGAAGAAAAAAAATATCAAGAAAAGCAACATAGTGTAGGAGTGGGCAACTTAAGTAGGGTCCCACTCCTAAATATCTGCTGTAAATGTGGCTATTAAGCGTCACAGCACATTGGATTTCATCAATACTATAGATCTAGCCCTTGAGCCTCTTATTTCTGGCACGATTCATTCGGTGAAAAGAAAAAGCTCAATCTCTTTATCCGTCCTTTTCACCACGCGGCCGACCCTTCCGTTCACGGGGATTAGTTTGGTGCAACCAAATTCCTATTATCCTATGCATCATTGTCTACGGCAACATATTTGCCTAAATCAAAGAACGTACCTCCATTTCCTACCGAAATAAATATTAGGTTTATATATAAAATTTTTTCCAGTAATTAAAAAAATTAAATGAGTTTTTGTCATTTCATTGTAATCAACCGATCCTTTAAACTTTCATTTTTTATTAACTAAATCTTTTTTAAGGTTTTTTTATTAAAATAATATAAATTTTTTTTATTTATCGAAATAAGTCGTTTTCAGATTATTTATGAAAATAGGTCAATTTTGAGAGAAATCGTCATTTGAAATGAAGATTTCTCAACAAAAATAAAAAATTATAAAATTTAATTGAGAAATCACCATCTGATTTGACATTTCTCAATACATAAATCTCTAATTTGGCGATTTCCTAACACGTATACAAACTTATACAATGATATATAAATTTTAAAAAAATTTTAAAAAAAGAAGTAAACTAATAATTATTAAGAAAGAATAAAACAAAAAAAAATTATAAAGAAGAAAATAATTATTAAAATTATTAATAAAAAATTTAATTATTTTTTTACTTCTAATTTTATTCTTTTTTTTATTGTTGCTCCTCTTTATGTTCTTAATAAAATCGACTCTTCCTATATATATATAAAATATATATAAATTATATATATTAAAATAGTATTTACAAATAATAAAATATTAAAAATTATTTTTATTAATCTTG
>JBBYHL010462183.1:0-14600 GCA_038381835.1 Adansonia madagascariensis | reverse complement strand
TTAGTTTTTAAATATTAACTCAAGATTAATAAAAATAATTTTTAATATTTTATTGTTTGTAAATACTATTTTAATTTGTATATTTATATATATAATTTATATTTTTTTATATATATGGGAAGGGTTGGTTCGATTAAGAACGTAAAGAAGAATAACAATAAAAAAAAGAATAAAATTAAGGGTAAAAAAGTAATTATAATTTTTATTAATAATTTTAATAAGTATTATTTCCTTTTTTATAATTTTTTTATTTTGCTTTTATTTTAATAATTATTAGTTTATTTTCTTTTTTTGAATTTTTTTTAAATTTATATAGCATGTTGGGAACAATTTCTCAACTAAATTTTATATTTTTTTTATGTTGAGAAATCGTCATTTGAAATAGTGATTTTTGAATAACTTTTTAAAATTGACTTATTTCGGTAAATAATCTGAAAACGTCTTATTTCGGTAAATAAAATTTTTTTTGATATTATTTTAATAAAAAAGCCCCAAAATTCTATTTTACAAAGAAAAAATAAAGCACTACCAAAAAAAATATGTAGATATTATTTTAATGTGCAAATTACCAACATTAAAACTATAATAATATCTAGCCCTAGGGCTCATAAAATTGTCTAATTATTACAAATTATATATTTGTTAATATCTTAGTATAGATACTTAATATGTTTTTATCAAGTAAACACTAAATAAATTATTTTAATATCTTTACTAAGTATTTAAGAAATAAAAATAAATAAATAAAACATGTTGCTATATTTTAATTTTATTTATAAAATTAAAAAATTTATCGATAACGTATCAAATAATTATTCTTATTTTATATCATATATATCATATAATTTATATCATAAAAATATATATATATATATATATAATTATAACATTTAAGGTCCACTCATATTGATCTTAGTTCGATCCTTTGACACTTTTAAGATGCATAGATATATAAACAAATATGTAATTGTATTAATAATTTTAGCTAAATTTAAAATTTGAAGAAAAAAATTTAAATTTAACCCATTTAAAATATATATATATATATATAAATCAATCAATTAGGATAAATAATCGGGTGCTATGTACAGTAGTAATTAGGAGGGTGGATTTTATGGTTGAAGCCAAAGTCTATGTCTCATTGATAACGATATACACGCGTCAACAGATCATGGCAATGGAAATTATTGACGCTGTAATCGGCAGAATTTTCTGGATCCTTTCATAGCTGTGGAATATTAGTATGGATTTTGATATTAATAAAAGAATTAATATTTGATATATTAATAAATAATTTTTTTTTAATTTTATAAATGGATTAAAAGTTTATTATGTATTTTATTTTTATTTTTAATTAATTTTTTATATTATTTAAGGGATATATGTGTAATTATTTTAATATTGTTAGTGATATTTTTAGAATATATCTATATACAAAATAATCTTTTTTAATAAAATATGTATGTCTTTGTACATATAATAATAATAATAATAATAATCGTATTAGTAGGAACTTGTATGATATGTTTAGACGAAGATTTTTAAAATTTTGTAGAATTCTAAAATGTTAACATTTTCAAATTCATCAATTCAAAATATAATATTTGAATTTATAGTTGTATTGTTTGGATAAATATTTTTTGAAAAAAATTTGAACATTAGAATGTGATTAAATAAAAAAATCAATTTGATGAAATAAAAAAAGAATTATAAATAATAATATTAAAAAAGAAAAATATGTAATATAAATGTCATTTGATTTATAAAAATGTATAGATATATAAGACAATAGAAAGATAAATTTTAAAATGAGTTTTTTTTTTGTAGTTAAAATTAAATAATAATCATGTTAAAAAAGAAATATAACAAATACTGATATCTTCGTAAAAAAAATCAAAGAATTTCACAAAGAAAATTTGAGCTATCTAAAATTTCTTTTTCAAATTTTAAGAATTTTAAGAATTTTAATTTTTATTTTATCAAAAAGAAAAAAAATCTCGTTTTAAAATTTTACAAGTCTCTCTACGAATAAATTCTCCCTCGAAATCTCACATTTAAATGCGCCCTTCGTTTTTTTGAATGGACAAACTCTAATACAAGTTTTATTGATGACGAGGCAATAATTTTGATAAAAATAAAGTAATACAATAAATAAACAAGCAAAAGAGATGATGCTATTTATTGAGTTTTTTTTTATTCGTAAGTAGCATTTGCAATTTCATAACACTAACTACAAAAATATCAAATAAGTGATCATATGAAAAATAATAATAAAAATAAAAATAAAAATAATAATTTTTTAGAGATTAATCTCTTATATTAATTTCAATATATTCATTATCATTAATATTTACATATGTACCATCGAGCCACTTGAAGATTTTAGGATTCACTAAATAGTTAAAAAAGGGGGAAAAAAAAGGCAAAACCCAGTTAGATAATTTATGAATGAGGTTATTTAAATTAATGAAATGTTAAGGTGGAAAGAACAAAATGAGAGGTAGCTAATCAATTTTCTGAAGAGAATTAATTGCATTAATCATATTAACTACATCATTTACAATATTTAAAGATTATAAAAGAGTATGACTTATATATTTTGTAGAATGTTATTTTTATCAAGATTAAATGTTATTAACCTATTTAAGCCTAAACCATTAAGACTCTTTAGAGGTTCTAACCAAATAGCACGCCAATCCTAAAAGGTATAGTTTTCCCGTTTGATAAAATAGTTAATTAAATATTTACCTAACTTAGTAGGTTTTTAAGATGATCCAACGTTAGCTTAATACATCGGTCCTTGAGCAGAAAAGTAAATGCTTCTATTCTAATGGATCTTAAAAAAACTCACTAAAATAAGTGGTAGTATTGAATTAGATAAAGCAACAAAGCAACACGCAATGAAACCATTTCAATCCAATCCATTAACGTCACAACTTGTGGAATAATCAAAGACAATAAACTAGATCCAAAATGTGAATAGAAAGACAACGATATCACATCAAACAAAAATGGAATATATTGGCCAAGGATTGTTTTAGGGTTGGCGTCAAGTCAAGGTGTAGGGCCTCATATGTAGCAATCTTGATGTAATACTTGAATGGACCCTTCTTGAAATCTAACTAGCGAAGTTTCTACACAAATACGTAATTAATTAATTCCATAAAAATTTACGAAAATTTTCTTTTCTTGATGCAGCAGTTGAATGCAATGGAATATGACAATTATGTCATGAATGAAATTAGCCCAAACTCTACGTTTAAAGGTAAACCACTCCACATTTAAGTGTTTACTTATTAAAGGGATTGAACTCATTAATCCTTGTCCATAATAATATATATTTAATAACTATAAATAAAATTCGCTAATGTATCGTCAATAGAGTTTAAAAACTTTATAAGATAATCTAGTGACACGTGTTCTTGTAGATCATAATAAAAAAAATTAAACTAAACAAAGCAAAAGCTTGAGGACCCCTAAAACTCACTAAGATAAGCGGTGATATTGAACTAGGTAAAGCAATGTGCAATGAAACCATTTCACTCTAATCCATTAACGTCATAACTTGTGGAAAAAACCAAAGATAATAAACTACTTGAAAAACGTATAGAAAGACACCAATACCACATCAAACAAAAATGGAAAATATAGGCGAAGAATTGTTTTAGGGGTGACACCAAAGTCAAGATGTAGAGCTTCACACATGGCAATCTTGATGTAATATTTGAAATGGACCCTTCTTGAGATCTAACCAGCAAAGTTTCTGCATAAATACATAATTAGTCAATTCTTTTTTCGATGTAGTAGTTGGATGCAACAGAATATGACAATTATGTCATGAAATGAAATTAGCCCAAACTCTACGTTTAGAGGCCAAACCATTCCATAGCGTTTAGTTATTAGAGGGATTGAATTCATACATGTTAGTTTGCGTTCAGAGTAATATATATATATATATATATATAAAGAATATGTTTAAAAAATTATCTAATGTATTATCAGTAGAGTTTAAATACTTTATCAATTTAATCTAGTGACATGTGTTCTTGTAGGTCATAATAAAAAATATTAAAAAATAATATTACTAAAAGAAACTTGTCGATTTCTTAACTCATTTTCTGAAATTTAAAGACTATATCAATGATTTATAAAAAAAACACTGTTAAAAATTATTATTTATAAACAAATTGCAATTATTTATATGATTTTTTTTTAATTTGGTGAAAAAGTGTATTTATTATTAAATTTTAGAAGAATAAGATATTAAGTGAAAATAATTTTTTTTTTTCATTTATCAAAATTTTTGGTTTAAAAGATCTTTTTTAAAATAATATCTCCGTATCTTTAACTAATATCTTTAACAAGTTATTCTCCTGGAAAGCTTTTTATTTCTGAATTTGCCTACAAAGAAACACGGCGAACAGCCCATCAGGTACTATTTGTTTTCATTTTATTATTACTGAACCAAAATTCTATTTTTTTTAAAAGAAAAAATCTGTAATTATTTTAATATGCAAATTACCAGCATATAAACTATAATAATATCTGTAGCCCTGGCCCTCATAAAATTATCAAATTATTACTAAGTGTATATTTAATGAGTTAATATCTAGTACATATACTTTAATATGTTTTTATCAACTAAACACTAAATAAACATGAAGAAAATACTTAATTATTAGTTCTGGTGTCAAAAAAAAACCTACCATGTTTCGTGGAATTTATGAAGATCAATATATCAGCAATAACCAAAAAAAAAAAAAAAAAAAAGAAGAAAGACTAATCGATATGCCAAGTCCAAGTCTTCTCTGATGATGCTAGAGCTAAACAAATGTAAATAAACACACCATATTATTAATAGATCATCTTCAAGTTTTTATGACTATATTTCTAATTATTAGGGATACCCTAATATCAAATTATTCATGATCGACAATTAAGTAATTGATAAAAGTAACAAAAAAATAATTACAATAGTGGATGACAATATTTATTGAGTTGGCTTTTGGTTTCAACTTTCAGGGGTTAGTATTGCAATTTCATAGGATAAAAAAGGTGGTCAAATAATTATATTTCATAATAAAAACAAATTGAGATTGTAAAATCTTTGATGAAAAAATATACACTATGTATATGGTAAGCATTTTTTTCATTGGCACTTCATTAATTACTTCTATAGACTACCCATGTCATGTTAAAAAAAATGGAGAAGAAAATCATTTGGTGAATAGGCGTGAAAGCTATAAAATTGTAAAGAATTCATTTAATGGATGTTTATAGGAATTAATTAAAAATTATTTAATTTTTATTTTTATTTTTTTATATTTAAAATATTAAGTTTATTAAAATTAAAAAAATATATTAATTATAATACTTTTATTATTATAATAATTATCATTTTAATCATTGTAGCTAAACATTAATTATTAACTTGTTTTTTTGAATGTGAGTGTATATCTATGGGTTGGTGGCTCGATGCCTAAGTCATGAGATGTTTACAGTGGTTTTCTTCTTGCGGGTTTCTGAATTTTCCCTCATGAATTTTCTACGAAACCAAACAGAAATTAATTTCTTGACGCTATTGCTACAAAGCCATACTGAATTTTCCACCAAGACTAATGGAGTGGACATAATTTAACTCCATCTCTCCAAGTTTTCTAGTCAACCTACAAATTGATTAGTAAACCTCATCTTTTATTTTCCCAAAGTAATTAAAGTATTTTTATAATAAAAAAATTAATTAATTTTGGAGAAAAATCGAAAGGGACAATAATGCCTATCCTTACTGCATGTGAGCAGGATATGCTGGTATAAAAAATAAGGGTTTCGTAAACAAGTAACTTAAGATATTTTCTAAGATTAATTAATATATTATTTATAATAATATTATGTTAAATACAGTAAGTTATAATTTTATTTGTCATTTTTAATATATTAAATAAAAATATTATTATATATAATTACTTTAAAGAGTATTTTCTTTATTCAATGAACCTTACTATTTGAGCAACTGGGTGGATATGAAGCATTCGGATTATTGTCAAATGGGAAAGGGTTGAATGAAACAACACCAGTGGACAGGTTATAGGACTCAAATCTTAATTACACATGATAATGAAAATTGGGAGGTACACATGGGTATCTCAATGCCTCTTTGTTTCTCCCATTTGAAGAATTGAAGACTCTTCATTAACCTGGGAATGGAATAGTTAATTTATTTACCTAAATAATTTTTTAGAACAAATCCCACATTAAATTGAAGACGTCGGTGCCTAACTAAAAAATAAATAAATATTTGAATTTGTGAAGCTTCCAGTCTAGTCGCCCGTATAGAACACTCAATGATAAACAAAATTATCGAAGACAAAGAAAAAAGCAATGAAACCATTTCATCCAATCCATTAAAGTCATGGCTTGTGCAAATAATCAAAGATAATGCATCAATTTCAAAACGCGGATATAGAGGCACCAATACCATCGAACAAGAACGGAATATATAGGCGAAGGTTTACTTTAGAGTTTATGCCAAGGTCAAGAGGTGGAGCTTCACGCATTACAATCCTGATGTAATACTCGGATTGAAAAATTTTCTACACATATGCTTAATTGGTTTCCACAAGAATCTATGAATTTTTTCTCTTGGTTTAGTTGTTGGATGCGACAGAATTTAACAATGTTATCATTGAATCAAATTAAACCAAACTCCACGATTTGAGGTCAGACCATGTTGGTTATTAAAAGAATTGAATTCATATATATATTACTCCATGTCCATAATAATATATATAGATAAAAAAATAAATATTAAAAATTATTTAACGTATTGTCAATAAAGTTTAAAAACTCTATTAAAATATTTGATATGATCACACATTTTTTTAAGGATATAATAAAGAATATTGTAAAATTAATATTACAAGAAAAAAAAATTATAAATTTCTTAACCATTTTATGGAGTCAAAAATTAAATCGATAGTGCATAAAAAACATGCTCATAAAAATTTTTATCTATAAACAAATAACAATTATTTACTATATTTTCTTTGTATTTGGTGAAAAAAATGTTTTTATTATTAAATTTCAGGAGAATAATACTAAAAAAAAAAAAAGAAGTCTCTTGATGTGGATAAGTCACAGAAAATAGAAGCACGGCGAACAGCCTGGCAAGTACTATGTTTTTATTTAATTATTACCAGACCAAGATACTATTTTATAAAGAAAAAATAGGGACTATTTTAATGTGAAAATTAACGTCATTAAAACTATAATAATATCTAGCCCTAGCCCTCATAAGATTTCTAATCGTTACTAATTATATATTTGGTAGTATCTTAGTACGCATACTTAATATGTTTTTATCAAGTTAATTGATATTATCTTCCAGTTTTTATGATGTATTTCAAATTATCTGGGACACCCTAATATCAAATTATTCTTGATCAGTAATTAAGTAATCGAAAACCATGCAGTTGAAGGGCTTCCTTAAATATTATGTTATTGATGTATAAGTAATATATAGATGTGTGGAATTCAAAATATATTTACAGATGTATTAAACCTAATCCTTGATCGAATTGTTTATCTCCATCCGAATATGTCTATATTTTAGAGGTCTGAATAAAAATATTAACTAAAAAAATAGATGTGGGCAAAAAATTTATTTAAAAAACGAGTCAAATCTTGACTTAAATATTTAAAACTCGAGTCCGATCAGATTTATTTTTTAATTATATTATAAAATTATTTTATATATATATTATATAATTTATATAATATAAAAATATATATAATATTATAATGTTTAAAGCTCCACTTGAATTTGGTTCAATCATTAAATACCTTTAAGATGCAAAAATATACAAACATTTACGTAATTGTATTAATCTTTTTAGCTGAATTTAAGATTTAAAGAAAAAAATCAAACTTTACTCGCTAAAAAAAGAAATCTAACGACCAATTAATACAAATAATCTGTGTTATGTAAATGTATAAATTAGGAGGGTAGATTTCATGGTTGACGCCAAAGTCTGTCTCTCCGATGAGGACATACACGCTTTAATGGCCCATGGCAATAGAAATAATACGTTATGATGGGTAGAATTTTCTCCATCTAGTCAGTTGCGGAATATTAGTATTGATTTTAACATTAATATTTGATATATTAATAAGTAAAATTTTTTAATTTTAAAAATAAATTAAAGTTTATCATTTATTTTATTTTTATTTTTAATTAATTTTTTATTTTATTTAAGTGATATATATGTCATCATCGTCTTTAGAGTTTAAAAACTCTACTAGCCGCCTATAGAATAATTTTTTTAATAAAATTACTCTGTGTTAGTACATATGCAAAAGAAATAAAATAAAATAAAATAAAGTTAGTAGGAATGCTTTTAGAGTATGTTTGGACGAGAGATTTTAAAAAAAGAATTCATTTGTTAAGATATTTTTAAAATTTTAAAATAAAATTTTTTTGTTTGACAAAATAAAAATAAAAATTTTTAAAATTTTTTGAATTTAAAAGAGGAATTTTGATAGCTCTAATTCCCTTTTCAAATTCTACATCTGGAGGTGGAATTTGTAGGATTCCTTAATTTTTTTACTAAGCTATTATTATTTATTAAGTCTTTTTTTAACGCTATTATTAATTTTTTTTTAATTTTAACTAAATAAACTTATTTGAAAATTTATATTTATCTTTTTTATGTTATTAGAAATATTTAAACATGTTTTCAAATCTAATGGCATCCATATTGCATATTTTTCTTATTTTATTTTTAATATTATTATTTATAATTATTTTGTATTTTTATTAAATTCTAATATTTAAAATTTCTTTCTAAAGAATATTTATCCAAACAATACAATCATAAATGTTAGTATTTTGAATTGGTAAATTTTAAAATGCTAGTATTTTCAAATTCTTTAAAATTTTAAAATTTTTTATCCAAACATACTGTTAGGGTGCATTTAGACAAGGATTTTAAAAATTTTGGAGAATTCTAAAATGCTAACATTTTAATATTAATCAATTCAAAATGTTAGTATTTAATTGGATTGTTTGCATAAATTTTTTTTAGAAAGAAATTTTGAATATTGGAATTTGAAGAAATAAAAATAATTAGAAATAATAATATTAAAAATAAAATAAGAAAATATAGAATATAGAAGTTATTAGATTTGTAAAAATGTATAAAAATAAAAATAAATTTTTTTAGTTAAAATTAAATTTCAACAATTTTAAAAATTTTTATTTTTATTTTGCCAAAAAAAATTATTTTAGAATTTTAAAAATATCTCTATAAATAAATTTTTTTGAAATATCTCATTCAAACACACGATTAATTTTTTGGGAATAGACAAATTCTAGTACGAGTTTTATTCATGATAAGAAAATAATTTTGATAAAAGTAAAGCAAAATAATAAATAAACAAACAAAAGAGATGATGCTATTTATTGAGGTTTTTTTTTTTTTTTTAACGTTCATTGGTATGTAGCATTTGCAATTTCATAACACTAAATACAAAAATGATCAAATGAGTGAATCTTATGAGAAAAAAATGAGATGGTTAATTAAAAATAAAATAAATATTCTTAATAATAATAAAATATTTATTTGAGAGATTAATCTCTTTTATTACTTTCAATATATTCATTATCATTATTATATATAGATATATATATATATATATATATATATAATTGATCCACTAGAAGATTTTAGGAGTCATTGAATAGTGAAAAAAAAAAAGAAGCAAAACCCAGTTACATAATTTATGAATGAGGTTATTTTAATTGATGAAATGTAAAGACTGTTAGAAAAAATGAGATGTAGGTACTCAACTTCCCGAAAAGACTTAAGTAATTGATTTGATCTTGTTAGCTAAATCATCTATAGAATTTTTAGATTTTAATGGAGCATAAATTATATATTGTACATAATGTTTGTTTTATCACGGTTAAATGTTCTCAATCTACTTAAGAATAAGTTACTAAGACTCTTTAAAGGTTTTAATCAAAGAATGCATAGTTTTCTTTCTAAAAATATTTTTTGATAAAATAATGCATTAAATATTCACCTAGCTTAATAAGTCTGTTAGTTGATCCAACGTTAGCCTCAAGATGTTAGTCTATAACTAAAAAGTAAATGCTTAAGCTTGAAAAGCTTTTAGTCCAGTGGACCTGTAAAACACAACAAGATAAGTTACAGTGTCGAATTAGACAAAGCAACTCATAATGGAACCATTTCACTCTAATCCATTAGCATCATAACTTGCAAGAATAATCAAAGATAATAAACTAGTTTCAAAATGTGGATAGAGAAACACCAATACCACATCAAACAAAAATGAAATATATAGGCGAGTGATTGTTTTAGCGTTGACGCCAAAGTTAAGATATAGAGCATCAAACAAAGCAATTTTGATGTAATACTTGAAATGGATCTTCTTGAAATCTAATCCGCAAAGTTTTTGCATAATTACGTAATTAGTTATTTTCAAAAAAATATTATGAAGGTTTTCTTTTCTCGGTGTAGTTGTTGGATGTGACAGGTTTTGACAATTATGTCATGGAATGAAATTAGCCAAATTCTACATTTAAATACTTGAAATGGACCCTTCTTGAGGTCTAACCTGCAAAATTTCTACATATGTACATAATTAATTATATTTCCACAAGAATTTAAGTAAATTTTCTTTTTCTTGGTGTAGTATTGGATGCGATGGAATTTAAAAATTATGCCATGTAATGAAATGAACCCAAAGCTTACGTTTAGAGGCCAAATCACTCCATAGTTAAGTGTTTAGTTACTAGAGAGATTGAATTCATACATGTTACTCTGTGTTCATACAGTAATATATAAAGAATAAATGTTAAAAAATCATCTAATGTACTATCAACGGAGTCTAAATCTATCTTAGTTTAATCTAGTGACACTTACTTTTATAGATCATAATTTGATGAAAAACTTTAATGCTAGTGGACTAGATTTAACGAGTTATTTCTCCAGGGAAGGTTTTTATTTCTGAATTTGCCCACAAAGAAACGACAACGTAGTAGGTATGATTTGTTTTTATTTTATAAAGAAAAAATTAGTAATTAGTTTAATTAGATTGTGGCACGCTCGCTGGGGAAAAATTAAAAAAACAAAGAAATTATTTAAAGTTAAAGTAGTTGGTAGTTCTTTCATAGATGAATATTTTAAAAAAATTAATCAAAAGTATTTTTATTTTATACTAATTAGCATTTTTACCCTTATTTTATTTAGTTGCGTGACGCCAACTTAATTACTGAATTTATATAAAAAGTCAACGACTTTCATAATATCATGTAATAAAATATGGGTGAAAATAAGTATCAAATTTTTTATTTTATATATTTTAAAAAAATAACATTTTAAAAACTGCCCACTTAAAATTAAAGACTAACCATTTATTTTAAAAAGCAACTATTTTTTATTAAAAACTACCCACGTTCTATATGAGAAAAGAAGCTTGTCACTTTTTTATTCGGAAAAAAATATTAATATTTTTAATTTATTATTTATTTAAAAACATATTAAAAAATCCTTGGGTGTGTCAAATTTCAATTTATTATAATTTAATTTGAATTGTTTATTATTTTTTAGCTGAGTTGATATCGTTTGATTCAGTAACATCAAATTTAGTCGAAAGTTTTATTAATAGTATAGATTGACAAATTACCAGCACGTAAACTAAAATAATATATAGCCCTAGCCTTCATAAAATTATCAAATAATTAATGAGTACATATTAATTAGTTAATATCTAATAAATATATTTTAATATATTTTTATCAAATAAACACTAAATAAATATGAAGAAAATACTTACTTATCAGTTATGGTGTTAAAAAAAAAATCTACCATGTTTCTTCACATTTACGAATATCAATATATCAGTAATAACTCCAAAAAAAAAAAAAAAACTGGAAAGACTAATCGATCTGCCAAGTCGAAGTCTTCTCTAATAATGCTAAAGCTACCCAAATGTAAATACACACATCAGGACACCAAAGTCACGAGATGTTTACAGTGGTTTTCTTCTTCCGGGTTTCTAAATTTTCGCTCATGAATTTTCTATGAAATCAAACGAAAATTAAGTTCTTGGTGCTATTGCTACGAAGCCACACTGAACTTTCCACCAAGACTAATGGGGTGGACATAATTTAACTCTTATCTCTCCACTTTTTCCGGTCATTGATTAGTACACTTCATCTTTTTCTTTTTCAAAAGTAATTAAAGTATCTTTGCAACAAAAAAATTAATTAATTTTGGAGAAAAATCGAAAGGGACAATAATGCCTATCCTCACTGCACGGTGACCAAGATAAAGTGATATAAAAAAAATAAGGGTTAAACAAGTAACTTCAGATATTTTATAAGATTAATTAAAATATCATTTATGATAATATTTTTATTTGATTATTTATTATTTATAATAATAATATTTTAATTATTTAGCTGCTATTTGTTTTTATTTGATTATTTCCAAACCAAATTTCCATTTAACAATTATAAGGTAGGTAATTATTTTTATTTCAAAGTGGATAAATATTAGTTTTCGTATGGAAATAATTGTATTGATAAATGATTGTTAAAAATTAAAATATTGAATTAATAATAATAATAATAATAATAATATGGGATTGATATATATAAGTAGATTTTTTTAACGTTGGGTGTTGAATAAAAAAAATGTTATAATGGTTAAATAGTAAAAAAAAAATGTTAAATGATGCTATTGGTTATGAGATAGTATATGATAATTGTTAGGTTTATACTTTACTTTTTATAATTATTAATATGCATATGAATGATAAATATCAATATAATCTAAATAATTAAATTTTTATATCCACCGTAATTTTTTTCATATAGAGTACATTTATTTTTACATATTAAAATAATGTTTTATATTGTGATCTTTAATTTTATATTTTTATAATTTTTTGAAGTACAAAATTAACTTTCACATTAATTATATATTAAATTAAATTTAAAATTTTTCAAAAATTATTTATTCAAGTTTTCAATCTTATATTAACAAATCTTATCTATTAAATTAATCTTTAAATATATATTCTATTTAAATTTAAATAGTTTTCTTAATAAATACTCAATTCTATTAAAAAAAAAAAACTTATATTACATTTAAAATTATAATATCTGTTAAGGCTTATACTTAATAAATTTTAAGTATTCACTTATTAAATTATATAATTAACAAATTTTATTTCAAATATTACTAATCTTCTCAGCATATATATAATGTAACAAGTTACAATATAAGTTACAATACCATTTATGGAATACTGACAAGGATACTTGAGTGAACTACTTATTTTTCTGACAAGTAGGATTATGGTTTAAATTATGTTATTTATTTAAGTTTAAAAGTGTTTAAATTTAGCTTCAAAATCTATCGAAATTTTAAAATTCAGTATAAAATTTGAATATAATATTCACATTTATCTTTTCTTTTTTGAATTCAACAAAATTTACAACCTAATCATAAATTTTGAATGCATATCTTGACTAGAATGGATTAGATTTGGCCCGTTCGATAAATATATATTTTTTAAATCTCATTATTAATTTTTTTTCTAAATTTAAATTCAATTTAAAACTTAAATACATTAAAGATTAAATATTTTTATTAAACCACACCATTATAAGTAGATGTGCCTTTTTAAGATCTTTGAGATTTATCCCTTAGAATTTCTCACTTTGTTACTTGTTTTCAATTGGTTATTTGATTTATGCTGTAATTCAAAATTTTTATTATTTTGTTTTTATTCAATTACTTTTTAATTTTTACGCATAATATTTTTTTACTTTTAACATTTATGAATGTATGATAATATGAAATAAATCAATAAAAATGTATATTCTTTTATTAAAATAGTCTAAAATTCAACATAAATTAAAATAATTTTCAAAGTATAAAAAAAAAAACCGTGCAATGCACGGGTAAAAATGCTAGTTTTGTACGAAACGAAGCCACATGGAAATTAATTTTTTGGTGGTATCGTTGCGAAGCCACACTGAATTTCCCACAAGATTGGTGGAGTGAATAATTCAACTCCCATCTCTACACGTTTTCTAGTCAACCCACTCGTTAATTAGTAAACCACGCTTTTTCTTTTTCTAGAGTAATTAATTTTGGAGAAATATCAAAAGAGACAATAATGCTTATACTCGATGCGTGTAAGCAGGGTACACCCCTATAAAAAAAATTAAGGGTTTTTTAAACAAGTAATTTAAAGATATTTTTTTAAAGATTAATTAATATTATTTATCACTTTTAATAGGTAAATAACATATTATTATATATAATAATTGTAAACAGTATTTCCAAAAACAATTATTAACAAAATACAATAAAAAAATAGATCGATACTTACTAAACCTTGACAAAAGTTACGTCTGGAAGTAAAAATTATATTTATTATATCATTTATACATAAGAATTATTGTAAACATAAATTAATATTAGAAATATATATACTGTATTAATTACATCATCTATACTTGAGAATTATTGCAAATTTGCAATTCATCAATGATCAATCGGGTT
>JBBYHL010462151.1:0-14607 GCA_038381835.1 Adansonia madagascariensis | reverse complement strand
TTTACATTAAAGTGCTTTATTTTCAAAGGTCTAATTTTTTAAAAAAGTAAATAAATTTGTTTACTAAATTCTAAATTTCTATTGTAATTTTTTCAAATAAATTTATTTTTATAATAAATAAAAAAGTTAAGGTTTGCATTAAATTGTTTTATTTTCAAAGAGCTAATATTTTAAAAAGTAAATAAATTTATTTACTAAATTATAAAGTGTTATTATAATTTTTTTACTATAATATTTGTCCAATTTATAAATAATAATTTTAGTTCCATTAAAAGGCTTTTGTTAGATAAATTTATTTAATAATAAATAAAAAAATGTTAATGTTTACATTAAATTGTTTCATTTTCAAAGTCTCGATTTTCCATTGTAAACTAGTGTTATGCCCCCATTTCGCTAGGGTTATTTTTATTTTATAAATGTTAATTATTATTAATCAAAAATTAATTATAAATTAAATTTTATTAAATAATAAATATGTATTTAAAATTAGTTATAAATTTTAATTGATTCGGAGTTATCAAGCAAATCTATTACTCTAAATACATCATTTAAAATAAAATAATTAATCATTTTTTTAAATTTTTATGTTTTTAATTCATTTTAATAAAAATTTAATTTTGTTAAATAATATTTATTTAATTTTGATATTGATTTTAAATCTATCCATAAGTCAAAGTGTGGATCAAACACTTTAAATACATCATTTAAAAATAAAATCAAAATGAATGGTTTTAAGCTTTTTCATTAGATGGCTCCAATATCAATCCTAAACAGATTTTTAAGTTAACATGTAGATTAATCCCTCTAAATAAGCTTCTAAAATTAAAATAAAAGAAATAATAAAATATTTTTTTTTATTTTTTAGGAGATTTGGTATAGATTCTAAATTGATCCGCAAGTCAACATATGGACAATCTTTTAAATATATCATTTAAAATAAAATAAAAATAATTAATAAGATAAATATTTTAAATTTTTTTACCAAATGGATTAGGTACAGATATTAAATTAAGCCGTAAATCAACCTATAAATCAACCCTTTAAATACATCATCTAAAAATTAAATAAAAAATATCAATTAATAAAATAATTTTATTATGTGCTTGCCATGTACATATCATAAATAGACCCATAAGTCGTTTAAAAATTAAATATAAAACCTAAATATAAAAAACTAAAAATAATTAATAAAATAATTTTTATTTTTTCAAGAAGGTCGAGTGTCAATTTTAAATCAACCAGTAAATTACGGTGAAGACCAATCCCTTAATAAAAATAAAAATTAAATATAAAAAACTAAATATAATTAATAAACTAATTCTAAATTGATAAATAAATTACCCAGAGGATCAATGGATCAATCATTTTAAATGTATAATAAAAAATTAAAAATAATTAATAAAATAAAATTTTTATCAAGAAGGTTGAATACAAATATCAAATTTGATATATAAGTTTCCTAGTAAACTAACCCCTTTAAAACATATAACATCTGATTTTTTTACATATATAGTATACATGTCAATTCTAAAGATAGCATGAAAACGACATATATAAAAATAATTAAAACACAATATGAAAAATTATATGAATATTATATGAATAAATGAATGCATAAAAGTATAAATAAAATAATATAAATTATTAACATATAAAAATTTATAATATTTTAAAAATAAAAAATAATATGAATACGAACATATATTTTTTTTAAAGAAAGAAAACAGCAAGCCAAAAGAAATAAAAATAAGGGTAAAAAAGTAATTACACTTTCCCCCATTGAGAATTTTAATAATTATGATTCCTTTTCTAAAATTATATTTTCTAATTTTACTCTTTTTTAATAATTATCAGTTTATTACCTTTTTTAAAATTTTTCCTGTGGACCAAAATAGGCTTATAAATTTAAAATTATACCCCTTGAGTTCCAAGACGTAAAATCATATATAGACTAGTTGGATGCCCGCGCGATGTTGCGGGTATTAGTTTTTAAGGAATTATTGAGTTTGAAATTTATATAGTTTATTGAGTTATTCAAAAATAATATAATTTTTTTGTGAAAAATGTAAGTTTGGGAATGATAATAATATTTAATTGCTTGATAATGCCAGATCATAGTTTTGCGATAGTCTATACAAAAAATAGCATAAAAAAAGTCAAATAGAGTTTGCGAAAAAAGAAAATGATATAGTTATAGAATCAAAGGTGTCTGGCATGAGGTGTTGTCACAAAAGTAGGTGATATTGTTCGTACTCAACGTCTTTTTTTCCAAGAGTCACCGATGATTTGGACTGTGAATTTTTTGCTTCCTGTCTTTTCAAATAAACATTGGTTATTGGGTTTGAGATTGTTATCTTAGACAAATTTTCACCATCCTCCTGGAAAAGCTTTGTTGTGGTCATTGCATATGTAATTAACTTGCCATTTTGTTGCAGTTAATGGGACAGTGAGCATCAATGTAAGTAGGTGGTGTGGTAAGTGTTCATCAGCAAATTTTCTTGGGACATGCTGTGAGTTTATTATCAGTTATTGTTGTTAATACTATTAAATTACAAGAGATTAATGTAATAGTTAGGAGCAAGAGTTACCGGAAGACATGGTGGTCTAACTGCTAAGGATGTCATCTTGAACAAAAATTAAGGTTTGTGCTCTTGAATTCGCTGAGTAGAGTATTGGTTGTCATCATCATGTTCACTGTTGTTAACGTTATCATTAATGGTGTTTTCTTCATCGCTGAGGTTTATGGTTTCTGGCTCTTTTTTAATGTGTGGTTCTGGGACTGTGTTTGATTGAATTTTCATGATAGACATATAGATATTTATATTATTAAATAGAAGCATAACCAAAGAATTAATCACTAAGAGAATGAGTTATGTTTTTTACCACATCTACTGAGTAAGTCTTTTGTTGTTTGGAGAGTGGTGCAGCTTGAAAAAATGGATGCATCAAAGGTCTTGTTCATGTTATAAGTGAACACTATGAAATCAGCATAACGCAGTCGATGGGTTCTCATGAATTGTCGCCAACCATCAGCAAAACACAATCTATTTTCTTTTTTCATTATTTTGATAGAGTATGGTTCTCCTACAGGTCCTTTGATTTTGACAATTGTAGGGGTTAGGAATTCTGTCATATATTTGTTTTTAAATGCTTTTGGGAGATACTGCAATACATGAACAGTCCAATGAACAGTAAGTTGATGAAATGTTTAAATTTATTATGATATTTTTGATTCCAACAATTACCGCAAAATGATGCATTAATTAAATATATAATCAAAATATATGAGCATTATCTGGATTTCATTTCTGTTCATCAGCAAATTAATAATCATAGACAGAGAAATGGCATAAATCTACATTATAAAGAAGTTATGGTTATATAAACTTACAATGTACTCACTATCAACGTTTGCTTCGAGAATAATTTTGAAAAATCAAGGGGCAGTATTTTTTGTTTGCCTTTGTTAGTTTTTGGATTTGAGGTCGACATTGTTGTTGATGGAGTTTTGGGTGATTTGCAGAGAAGTGAGTTAGGGTTTGAAAGAAGAAAGAATTTATGGTATTTATATTGTTTCAATTAGTTTTTTTTTTAGGTTGGGTTTAGGTTGGTTTTAGTATGTTTGGTCATTGTTGTTGGGCTTCTAATGTGTTTTGTTTGTTTGGGTTGAAGGGATATGGTTTGGTTTTATTTTTTAATTGGGTTCGGGGTTGGTGAACGAATATGGCTATATGTTTTGGGCCTGTGTGGATAGTCTTTTTGGGCTGTATTGCACTGAGTTTGTTTCATTTATTTATTTTTTGTTATGTTTGTTTTTGTTAATGATTTAAATTTTTTTGTTTATGTTTGTGCAGAATTTTTTTTGGAATATGAGGCTTAATATTATATTGGTATTATAGTATTTTAATTTTAATGTATTTTTAATGAATTTAATCGTGACATATTTTTGTTTTTTATAGGTGATTTTTTTATGTGATAGTGTTTGTTTTATCGTTTGAGTACCACAGCTTGGTCGGTAGTTTATAAATTATGTTAGTGATGAAATGAAAAAAATAAGCTTAGATAAAAAAAAGAATGATGCTATTCTATGATAAAAAGTTGCAGACAAAACATAAAGCATTTTTTACAGTGATTTTTGCAAAATACAAAAGTCAATTTATCCAAAGATTGCAGGCATTTTTTGTTGTTTATGGTAGGTTAATGCTGCAATTTTTTGGACAAATTATTTAAATCAAAATAAATGATGAAATAAAGGTTATATATATCGACTTTATCTGTTATTGTCTTCGACTGTGTTCTGTCTATTGGAATCTTTGCATTAATGGGTAGGCTGATCAAAAATTATATTCTTGCTTTTTAGCATCATTCATCAAAATGTATAAGCATAATCTGGATTTCAAGGCTGCAAAATGATGTATTAACTAAAACAATAATTAATAAATAGTAAAAAATAATAAAGTTGAATTTGATCGAGTGTTTATTGATTTTTTTTGTTTATTAATATATATATTAATGTTATTAGAATTTAATAAATGTAATGATATGAGTAAATGAATTAATAAAATTTAATGAGTGTTTGTATGATATTTACCTAAGTGTTAATGGATGCATAGGCAGCAATGCTTCAGTGTTTATTTGATGTGATTTTGTTGTTTTTGTAGCTTGTTGACTTTCAATTTTGATGCTGTAAACAATCAGATTTATTCATGAAGAGATGTGTATTGATAATTTTTTAAGTGTTATGATAGAAACTAATGACAAAAATTTAATTTCGAGAATGTTGTACTAGGATTTGAGTTTTTTTGTTGGTGATTCTGGGGGAAATAATTCTCTGCTCATTTTTCCATGGTCCAGTGAAGATGATTCTTTCTTTTGCTGCATTGGTTTTTTTTCAGCGATCTTATCTAGTGTTGCAGTGCTTAGGCTGGATATCGTGAGGAAAACATCAAAATCAGCACGTATACTATTGATGAATGAGAATATGAAGTATGGCAAAATACTTACTCAAGCTGTGGCTATTTACTTGCTAGTATTTCGATGGATTCAGTTTGAGTCAAGTTTCGGATGGATTCAGGTTCAGAGCTTGGTGCTGGTAAATATGGACAGAACGGAGATGATTGTTTGTCAATATTTCGAGATGCATTCACTCTAAAAGCTATATCACCTTTTGCAGCAGTTTTGGTAATAGCTGTGACGGTGAAGAGTATTGTTTGGCTTAGGAGTTTTTTTTTTATTACTTCAGGGATTTGATAGTTTTCTGTTTAGCCAATCAATGCAAGTCTTGCTGGAGTTGTTCCTGTTAATTTTTCAGCAACATCTCCGAATACTATGAACATAGTTTTAGCAGTATTGCCTTGAACGATCAAATGGAGCTTGTAGCTTTAGTTTACAATGTCAAAAAAAATTTAATATGAGAGTAATATAGAAATATGATAATTTTGTTATTAATATAGTATTAGATATGTTTATACCAAAGATAAGGAGTTCTTTCACCATGCTTTGGATCTGGACACCAAAGAGCATCATCTACTTTGATTAAGCTTTTAAGGCATATTTTGCATGCCATGTATTACCATCCTTCTAAACAATCAATATCTTTAATTTTTGCAACACATGTGTAGTTTATTCCCTGGGATTCTAATAAAGTCAAATACTAGGTTTTTTTATTATATATAAGAGTGGTATAGTCATTCATAATTTACTTTTAGTGATATTGTATATAAAGTTACCTTTGTTTTCTCATGGTCAAGCTCCAGCAACTGTTTAACAGTGACTTGGTTTAAATTTTCTTTCTCGGCTTGTGTGAGCTGTGGTCGTTGGTTAAAGCTTAGCATTTGAATTGCTTGATTCTCTTGTTGAAATCTGTAATCTTATATGCTATCATTTACTGTTGATTACTAAAAATAATATATCACAGTTGAAGTTTTTAATGATTACCTCTGTTTGAGTTACGTGACAATGGGGATATCAAGATCAATGTGCATTTTTGTTGTTGAGCAAGTTGCAACAGTTGTTTTGTCTGTAAAATAAGAAAACAATATTTTCGATATAGAGATAAAATGATTAAATACTGTAATGAACAAATATTTATTTGGGGAATAATTAAAATCTATATCATACGATTAAATTCTGAAACAGTGACATCAACCAGGATGAGAATTGGTTTTTCATTTGTTCCAATGAGTTGATCATTGATAGACAATGCAAATTCACCTCATAGAGTAACAGTAATTGTTTCTCCCCCACATAAAGAAATAAGAATATCATTTAAATTATAAGAATGACTAAATTTTGAGTGATTTTGTTGTAAACCTTATGTTCTGAAGCTGAAGATTTCTCTTCGGGACTTGTTGCGGATTTGATGCCACGTATAGATTGGTCATTTTGCTTATCGATACAATTAGACCAACAATATCTATGACAAAAATAATAAATTAGTTGTAATGTTTGTGTTATTCATCGTAAAAGTATTTAATGATGTTAAATATTGTTGAGCTTCACACCTGTGAGGATGCTGACTTCTTTGTATCTTAAGGGCAAGTCTTCAAATTTAGTGAATCTGAAGTAATGTTGCGGAATTAAATCATCAGCAATATCAGCTTCAATGATTTTTGTTTTTGTTGTGAATGTAATCATAAATGATGCAGTCACAACATTGCAAGTGTTTTTTGCTTTTGTGATTTTAAAATCTAAAACAATGTAAACTTTTCCTTCTTAAATTTTTGAATCGGTTGGCTCAGGTTGTTCTTTTCATATTTTTGCTTGTATGACATTGCCTTTGTTTAAGAAAAAAATCATGTTATGGCAAAAAACAAATAATCAAAGAATTAATTAATTTGATGGAACATACACACCTTTTGGTCGATCAAAAGGAAATCAATACTCAAGATGTCATTGTTGTCTGATTTGTAGTTGATGCTACGCCATTTGCGTGCCACTCGTACTCTAATGTTCAAGCCTTGTTTTCCTATTTGTAATTCGGAAAGGTCTTCAAAAGTCATTGTTGTTCCTGATAACAAATGTTTAAATCATCACAAATGTTTTGGATGGAATATTTGTTGATGTTTGAAAAAAAATAACGTATGTACAAATTCATTCTTTCAACAAAATTCTTAGTGTGAAGATAGGCATCAGAATAATCAAATTGATGGCTATAAAGTTATTGAATGGTGATGCTAAATGCATGTTCTGTGATGTAATTTAAGTTTGCAGTGTTATTAATAAAGTAAAATTGAAGTAAAATTTATGCAAATAAATTTGTATAGTAAGTCTATGTAGTAATTAGTAAATAATCTAAGGCAGTTACTCAAATATTTCTCTATAAACTATATTTTTTGTGGTGTCAGTGTGTTTGTTTTGTGCATCATCAATAGGAATTTTAAGATTTTTTCTATTTGTTGCTCTGGAAACAGCAACATATAATTGTCCATGAGTAAAAACTGGTTTTGGTAAATAAATTCCTATACTTTGCAAATTTGACCTTGACTCTTGTTTATTGTTATAGCATAACATAATCTAATTGGGAATTATTTCCTACAAAATACAAAGGGTAATTTCTTATCTTTAACTATCATTTTTATTCTAGGAATGTACACTTTTTCTCCTACATTATTATCGCTTATTATTTCAGCTTCAACAATGCAATGAGCTAACTGAGTCACTATAAGTCTTGTTCCATTACACAAACCCATGGATTGATTAATGTTCCTAAGTAACATTATCATGCAACCAAGTTTTAATTCTAATCTATGAGGTGGTACTCCACAAAAAGTTAAAGAATTCAAAAATTTTATAGGATACAACAAATCTTGATCAACATCTGCAGATGATATCTTTGATATTGTGTCACAACTGAGATAAATTTTTGCCATCGTTGGCGGAATAGATAACATGTAGTCATTGATGACTTGAACTGTTTCATTGTATGGTGTAACTATAACTCTTTCTTGCAAGTATGTTCTTTGTTTATAGATTTGTAAAAAATCTGGGTATATTACTTGACAGATTGTTGCTATTAGATCATTTCCTCCATGAAGTAATAAATCATCAAGAATTTGTATGTCATTTGATTCAATATCAAGATCAATAGGAAATAAACCTATCTTTCCATCACCAATACTAAGAATCCAACTGGTAAATTCATCAATGATAGATTTTTCACCTGGCTGCATTGAGTTACTGAATAATCTCATATTTGTTGTTAATTTCAAAACTTGGCAGTTGTTCGAGAGAGGTGATTTGCATATTGATGCATTCACTATATCATCTTTAGTTCCATATGAAATAATAAGTAATATTTGTCAGAAATCACCGCCTAAGAGTAGAGTTTTTCCACAAAAAATTTTATCTTTATTTGTAGCATGATCTGTGGATATAATATTATGTAAAGTTCTGTCCAAAGCTTCAAGACAATTTCTATGAATCATGGGTGCTTTATCCCATACTATAAGAGCAGTAACTTGGAGCAATTTGGCTAATTGTGTTCCTTTCTTTACTTCACAGGTGGAGATGTCATTGATATCCAATGGAATTTTGAATTGTGAATGAGCGGTTCTACCTCCAGGTAGTAAAAGAAAAGCAATTCTAGATGAGGCAACAGCTAAAACAATGTGATTGCAAGATCTAATTGTTAATATTATCGCTTTCCATAAAAATATTTTTCCTGTACCACCATGTCCATAAACAAAGAAAAATTGTCCTTGATTTTCAAAAACTGATTTCAAGACCTTGTCGTAAATATTTTTTTATTCTGTATTAAGTTTTACGATTAGCAGCTCATTCTCTCTATGAAGGTCTTCTGTATTATAATCAAGTTCTTCCATTAACAATCTATTAGCTGAAAAGACGTGAACGTTTGATGTTGGTTTTGAGATATTAAAGTTAGTGACTGACGTTGAGGCCATATTGAATAGTTGCTCTACAGTATTCAGAGTATAATCTTTTAGCTCTTGCTCTGGCATAATATAGTTTTGAAATTGATATATATTACGAATTCTGTACTCAATATCTTCTGACATTGGTTTCTAATGTTTCTCTCATAGATTCTGAGGATTTGAAACTTCACAAAAGATGACAATTGTTGTAAATAGCTGCCTAAGCTGATTTGGTGTTGCCCAATGTGCTGCTTGTTGAAGCGCATCATACCATTCTCCATCATTGTCCAATAAACCCAATGCATTACATGCTTCTTTAAAATTATAATATAGAACTCCATCAACAGTCCTGATATCTTCAAAACTCTTTGCACCTCTAACAACATTCAATTGAATTTGCAAAAATACAGCTCTCCTGATGCAGGATGAACATAACTAATTCTTCCAATACATCTTTGTTTTCTTTGTTTCCATTCATGCTTTGTTGTTTCCCAAACCCATTGTTCAAGAAATTCTGCATATGTCAATGATCTAGCAGTTTCACATTTGACATTTGTTGCCATCCATTCCGTAAATTGAGTCTTTTGAATGTTTGGTCTTTAAAGGAGTCACAACAAACAATCATCATCTCTGAATGATAATTTTTGTTGATTAGGTAAATGAATACAAAGTCTCTCAACTACCGATTGTCTGTAATGTATATCGAATACAAATATTCTCCAGCAAGCTTTCTGAGCTGAAACATATCTACAATCGAGATAATTTTGAATCTCATCAGCTAGTTTTTTCTTTTGTTGCATTTGAAGTTGCTGTGCGAAAGAGATGTCTTCGATAACAACTTTGGCTCTATCAGGACCCTTGTTCAGATATTTGAACAAATATTTTATCGATTTAGACTTGTTGCAGATCTCAATATTTATGTGACATTGAAATTTTATCAGCAGTGGGACATTGTGAAGAACAATATGCGAGTTATCAACCCAAAAATCAGTTTTTTTATCCAACAGCACAGCATTCTATTTTTGTCTCCGTCGATATAAAGGAAACCCATCTTCAGGAAGTATAGTGCGGCTTTGAAACTTTTTTGGGTAGTGTTTGCTGCACCTTAGCTTTTTCATACATGGAGTAGTTAGTTTAAGAGCACCACAAGGACCATGAACCATAAATTCTAACACTGCTTTATGACCAACTGGATCTATAGTTTTATCAGGAATTTCAGCAGAAATAATTTTGTCAACATCTTCAGATGTAATGCATTTGTCATCAGAGTGCAACCATAGCAATATATGTGCATGTGGGAGGCCTCTTTTTTTAAATTCAACGGTATACATAACTGTAACATAAGAAGAAGTACTATGTTAGGAATTTGTTAATAATTTGGAAATTCATTTGATAAACTCTAAAATTTATTTTATAGGAATTACAAACCTGCAACTGTGTCACCAAAGTGTTTTTTTAATTAATTCATCGATAAAAAGTCCCAGTCGTATATGGAAGACACGTACAATGATATCAGGTCAATCTTCTGCTTTCTGTCCAGGAATTTACTGTAAAGCTGCAGTAACTTCAGGCCATTTAACATTACACGTGAAAGTTATGAATAGATCACGGTAGCCAAAATATCTACATATTGCCATTGCATCTTGATAGTTCTACATAAAATATCTAGGACCTGCCGTGAAACTTGCAGGCAAAATAATTCTTTTTCCTATATTTGCGGTATCTGTGTCACTTTTGCTAATTGCATCGACAATTCCTTAATAAATTTCGGATCATAATTTTTTTTTGCTCTCTTTTGATGTATTCAATTCGCATCCCTTTAATGCTTGTGAAAGCATCAATAGCATATTGATGAAATAACTTGCCACCTTTAATAACAATCGAGAAATCTTCAAGTCTTTATTGAATGATATAAGCATAGAATTCTCTTGCTGTAACTGATCCACATTTTGTTTTTCTTCTATTCTTAGAAAAACAATATCGAATATTTAGATGGTATCCATCTTTGCCATATGGAAAAAAAAGCAGGTACTACATGGCCATAAACAAAGGATGCAAGCCACTGATTCTCTGTAAACCAATAGATCGATGTTCAACAATTATGTCATGACTATTGCTCAAGCTATCAATATCGCCCATAATTAATGCAGCGACTTCATATGAAGTTGGATCAGAGTAACATTTATTAGATCGTCTGAAATTAGCCTTAATCTCATTGGAACAGAATTAGCTTTTTTAAAACGCTCTTTGACCATTCGAAAAGCTTTGACGATTTCATTTGTTCTGTTCAACATTTAAATCAAATCTTGAACAATTTCTTCATCTATATCAGAGTTTGTTATAGATAAACCAAGTGCTCGAAATCTATTTGACAACTCATTTTCAGTATCGTATATATAAAGCTGGGCAAATTTTGGTGCAGATCCTTCCGAAGGTAACAGAGACCCAAGTTTATGATAGTTCTGTCCGCTAATTCTAAACACATATGGTACTGGAGTTCTATTAATTTATTCATATGTTTTTGCACCTATAGATGTAAATTGAAACATAGAGTTATAAACTCTTATGTTTTCTCTGAATTTTCTGGCCTTGTGACCACCTTTATAATCTAGCAATTCATTTAATGGATATGGCGTTTCTTTAGTTAGAGATAAACTGACTTTTCCTTCGACACAGCATAGTGAGAACCTAGGATTTCTTTCTCTCTTTGATTTGTTTAACCTTTCTTCATACCATATTTGCGCCTTGCAAGAAGCACATTGATAGATTGGTCCACCGAGATTAATGGGAGTAACTTCATCAGCTACAACAAAAATTAAAAAACACTATCAATGTTGATAAAATAGTAAATTTAATGACAAATTTAAAAATAATAATTTACTGATTACTTAAATAATGAAGAAAAGAATAGTAAATTGATGTTACAATAAATGTTTTTATGATTTAGTAATTGAATATATTAGCATAGCAGTAAATTAATGTGATAAATAGTTAAGAAATTAATATATTGAAAGCATTATGTTTGTAACACAACATAACATCAGTAAGAAAATAGATAAATGTAATAAACATAAAATACTTACTTGTGATGTTAATATTTGCCATGCTATGATGATTTATTTTATGACATTGATGATTTTCATATTCTGTGGTTTGATAAAGCAATGAGGATTGAGAAGATTCCAAATGAAATCCGACAGAATTTTTTGCACATTGGGCTGAAGTAGTATACATATGGTGAGAAGTTGCAACCATAGAATAAAATGTTTGGTCATCAAATCCATGCAACTCCAATAAAAGACGTTTGCCTTTTCTCTCCCGAGCCAGATATTCAGTTTGAAAACATTCATCTTGGGTCATAAATAATGGAATGGAAAAATCATCCATTTCAAACCTATATCTTGATTTCTTCCGAATAGCATTAGATATTTTATCAAGATCATCAAACATTCTTTTACGATGAGAAAGATGAGATAATTTTTGTTGACTTATACTTGCTCCAGAAGATTCAATCAATTTAAAGTGTGTCGGATGTAAAGACCATAGACGACAACAATATGATGGGATTAATGTATCTATTTGTTCTTTAAACAATAGCTTTATGGATCCATCAGTGTCAACACATGAACTGATGTAAAGATCACGATGCTAGATTCTATACTGTTGAAATAAGTTGTTTTCCATAGAGTCGACCATTTTAAAATTGAAAGAACACTTTAAACTGATTTTAATAACAATCATCGTAACTTATAGCAAAAAAAATAGCTTTCACAAATGTATATGATGTTAAGATAGAAAATGATATAATATTTAAACATATAACAACAATATAAAAGAAACATTTCAACCATATAAAGCAAAAACAAAGATCATAATTAAAATGAAGGAACATCAAGAAAATGAGTTCGAGAAATTAATTTCCCAAACCTTCGATCAGAAATCCTAAAAAAAAAAAAATTTGATAAAAAAAGAGTTAATTAAACAATATCTTCAGGAAACTTATATAATAAAAACTGTCAAATAAAGAAGAAAACAAAAGACAAAACATACAAACGGACAAAGCTGCAAATATTGAATACAATCGACAGCATTAATACAATGAACAAATAAAAAATGAAAACAAAAGTCAAAAGAAATAAAAACTTATATGATGACAGTGAAAGACAGCAAGACAGCACGAAAATGCAGGAAATAAATGAAGCCAAAATATAAGAACAAATTGGAACAAAGAAATAAATGAAGAAAACAAATGCAACAACAAACACCAGGAAATAAACAAAAAAATACAGCAAAAAAAGCAAAAAAAATCATACTCGGCGAAAAGAAAACGACCAGAGAGCAAGGAACACAGAACGAAGGCAAAAAAAGAACAGAATAAAAGCAAATAAGGATAAGCAAGTAACACAATAAACAACAATAATAATGATAAAATGGCAAAAAAATGTAATACCAGCATGGCGTGACCATAGCAACAAAAGTTAGAGACAAAATTTTAAGCTAAAAAAGTACGTTGACGTGTAACATGTCATCATGATACCAACAGAATGAGAAACAAAATTTTTTGCTCTAAAAGTACATTCAGATACAACCACAAAATCTTTATAACAAAAGACACGGAAGCACTGCTCAACCAAACATCAAAACATTTAAATAAACAGAAGTAAAAAACGAAAACATACGCAACTACTGCTCAAACAACAGTTGCCAGCGAAAAACAACTAAGAAAAGTAAATCATGAACAAAACCCCAAATAACACACAAAACAAAACCCAACCGAATTTCATGGAACCAAATTATTAAACGAAAAGCAAACCATTTGCAGAGAAAATCAAACCAAACCAAACCCAACCGAAACCAAACCATCACACCAACAGCAAACCACCTGCTCAAACATGACTAAGCTATTCTTACAAACAGCAAAAAATACATGATAGATACCAAACCACAAACAATAGAAAATATATGACACACAACAACATATACCAAACCGCAGAAGCTATATGACAGATACTAAACCACAAAACAGCAAAAGATATAAAAACATAAGACCAAGCATGACATACAACAGTAGATACTAAATCACAGAAGATATATGACAGATACCAAACTACAAAACAGCAGAAGATAAATGACACATAAGAGCAATAATGACACACAACAACAGATACCAAACCACAGAAGATTATATGATAGATACCAAAGCGCAAAATAGCAAAAGATATATGACACATAAGGGCAAGCAAACCACCCCTTGACTGAGCAGTATGAGAAATTTATCCCTAACACATCAACAAAATATCACAACAGAATATCAGAATAGTCAAATATAAAATATATGACAAATATATCCCTAAGACATCAAGAAAATATCAGAATAGTCTCTGGAATAGTCCTTCGAGGACTCAAAAATAATATTATGTCAAGATGTTAAGATATATGTTTTATTATACTTCTAAATGCTTTTATATACACCATAAATTATATATATATTATAGATATGTATATCGTTAGATTGTATAATTTATTATGAACCATATTATATGCATGAGAATTAAAATATACAATTTATATTATATCATATTATAAGATATAATGTATATTAATCTGTTTGAAAGTAAATTATATTAGAAGATTATCCTAAGTAATATGACATATAATTTTATTAAATTATTATTTTATATTTTAAAATAATTATTATCAATTTAATTAAATATTTTATAAAATAAAAAGTAAA